>PVIR01010797.1:0-49083 GCA_004026965.1 Petromus typicus | reverse complement strand
GCACACAACACCCTAGGTTAGATCTACAGAAAACACCCCTCCCTCAAAGGAGGAACTGACTGATACAATACCCGTAGGAGGCTCTGAAACGCTCAAAAAAAATATCCCTGGGAATCTTGTGCATGTGTAGGGCTATCTACAGGCTTAGCAGTGTCCTCAGGGAGCCCAATCCCCAGCACGATCTAATCTTGAGACTCCTTAAGCAGAGAATGAAGGCTAACCCAGTGCACTGAATTCTGGTCCCCAGATACCCTGGCAGAAACTGACTTGCTGAGGTTAGCCACATAATTATTATTATTTGATCGCTAACTAAACACAGATTTCCTAGCTGTACATGACCAAAAAAAAATCCAAGCTTGACTCAATAGTCCAGAAAATCTTAGGGCACATTAACAACTAGCAGAGACCAGAAAAAATCCATGGGTTCAGAAATAGCAATGTGATTTCCAGTGTTATCATTGCCTACCATGTCTAGTTTTCAGAACGCTATTAAGACACCCAGAAAGAAAGTATGGTCCAAAGAGGGAGGCACATGGCCAAGAGACTATTCTGAAATCCATATTTTACCTTCTAGTCCAATTATGGCTGAAAAGCTAGGGAAAATTCTTTACATAACTAATAAAGGAAGAAAGCCATGTATCATGAAAAGATTAAAAGATCCACAAACACATAACATAGTAAAGAAACAAACTGAATCTGGAGCTGAGAAGTACAATAGAAAAAATTCATTATAAATGTTAAAGCATGAATTTAGGTAGGCGGGGGACAATGGGGTAAGACCTGAAAACAGGTCAACGAAAATCATTTGCTTTTGTTTTCCAGACTATAGACAGAACCTTACTGAACTGTGGGAAGTCATATAACCAATTAACATGTGACATACAGGAGGCCCCCAACCGCTGGAACAAGAGTGAGGACCAGAGACCCTATCCCAAAAAGGTCAATGTTTTATATGGACATTATTAATCTCCAGGTCCACCAAGCTCAACTATCTCCATGAAGTGTAAACTCAAAAGCAACTATGCCAAGAAACATCACACTAAACTCAACTGCTTAAACCAAGAATACTGGGAAGGCCCCACCAGCAGAGCTAACAGCTGATGTTCGTCTGACACAATGGCCCATAGTAGACAGTGGGGTTCTGTGTGAAAGTGCAGAGATATTACATAGGAGTAAAGTGATGACAGAAATCATGTATTGGATATTTTCAAAATCTGGGGGGAGTAGATTTTAACTGTTTTCACTGCATGGAAGTGCTGTGTGTCAGCATACATCTGTTTAAGCTGAATGAACAATAAATCACTGTATAGCATTATGTACCATTGAAAAATACATAATAAAGTGCTACAAGAAAAAGACTGAACTAAGAATTCTATATCTAATAGAAGTATCCTTCAATAATAGGGCATACCTAATGAACAGACTTATTAGGCTCAACCTGCAAGAAAACTACACGATTACTTCCATTTGAAAAAAATGACACTAGAGAATAACTTGGGTAGCAGTAAGAAAGTACTTTGGATTTTGTCTATTTTTCCTAAATTATAAGTCAAATGTTTAAAGCAAATGCACAAATCATTTTTTGCAATCCATGCAGAAAAAAGCCGGTGTCAGTCCAAGGACCCACTGTGGCCCACAGGGGCGCGAGGCAGGGACCTGGGATAGTGGGTAGTCCCACAGCCAGATGACTCATTTTTGGAAAAAAAAAAAAGCCAAAGCCGAAGAAACATCAAAAGTGATATCTCATGGAAATCTAGTGCTACAGGACCAAGTGTCTATTTTAATCACCTCTTAAGTTTTAATTATTTTAATTTGGGGGAATTGTTCCTCAGCTTCTCCATCATCTGGATAATCACACATCTCTGCTGTAAGACTCTGCACAAAACCAAAAGTGGATGGACAGCCTCAGACGTCCTGCTCGGAAGTGCATCTCTGACAAATTGTCCTCACCACTTATTTGGGGCCCTTAAGACAATTACAACTTTCTGTGACATTGGGCCAATCCTTCTTTACAGGTTTTTTTCTACTGGAGA
The DNA here is from genome assembly GCA_004026965.1 of Petromus typicus. Classification (NCBI taxonomy): domain Eukaryota; kingdom Metazoa; phylum Chordata; class Mammalia; order Rodentia; family Petromuridae; genus Petromus; species Petromus typicus. Next base: position 47,050 of record PVIR01010797.1, on the reverse strand, counting down.
TGGAGGCAGGCCCCAGAACCAATAAACTATATTTATGGTCTTTAGATCCTAGATAAAAATTTAGGGAAGTTCTTAACATAAAATTTGTTACATGGTAGATTCTAATTCAAGTAAATGTAATTGTAGGAAATGAAGGGAAAAAAACCTTTAGGAGAAAAAATACCAGATACATAAAATTGTTGCTCAACAAATGCAAGTTTGTGTGAATTGTCAAAACAAAAATTCAAACAACCAAAACTGTAATTTTTATAAGAAGTTCAGAGTTACAACTTTAAGCCAGGAAGACCAAGAAGTCTGCTTTTAAAACACGAAGGTTAGCAAAAAATATGCATAAATACGAGGGACTTGTGTCTGCTCGGTGACAGACATATAGCACCCTCACGTGCTTTTTCCAGACAAACAAGCAGAAGTAAAATGGGAATTATTTCACATCTAAAGCAGTTCTGGTGCTTCCAACTGGCCACATCTGCCTTCTCATTAGCATTACAAGATCGCTCTTTGGAGCATACATCACTGAGTGGCTTTGCCAGTTAGCAAAAAGACAGACTTGCTTAGGCCCTCGCAGGGGCCACTGCCCAGCTCACACTCTGCTTTGCAGTTAGTTCAGTTGATGCCAAGTTAACAGCTGTTTCTGACCGGCTCGAGCACCATGACTCCTGACTATTTCAGTGAGGCCTAAGAGCAGCTGTACTCTGGGGTTCTGCAGGGATAGTTTAGCAGAGGGGAAAGTGAACAGAAGCTCCCCCAAGCAACCTCTTTAGCCTGCTGGGTAGATGAAGTTAAATGCAAGTTAACCAAAGGGGATACTAACTATTTGACTGCATACCCTGGTCATTCTAGTTCAAATTTTCATTTTCTTGGAAAATAATGGTCAGCCATAGCCAGGAATTTCTCGTTCTCAGCAGGAGAGTAAGTGGAAGCAATATGGTTATACTGGAAACTAAACCTGCATGAAGGGCAGTAAAAATCAGCTCTTTCTACAGAACTCCCACAGATCTTGTACTTAAGATCTAGAATTCTCTAATCTGGGAACCCCAAAGTTCTGACCAAACCCCCTCTGCTTGAGACACCAGGACACAAGTGTCTTAGGAAAGTATGGATTGCACAATGACAAACTTTCCCAGTCAGTCTTGGTACAAGTGAGACTACTTGTACACAGACGCTTAGACTTGCTCCTAACAGCCACAACGTGTGACACATTGTTAGCTCAGTCTCCTCCGGCACTCACGCCAGCAGATGGTGAGGCTGCCTAAAACTGAAGCAAACATCCGGCTCCCCACTGTGTAAAACAGCATCTCAGACTACCGGCGCACACCTAGAACCCAGGGGGTGGGAGGCTGAGGGAGGAGGAGAGCTGAGAAAAATCAAGCCAGCCAGGACTACACGGTGAGACCTGATCTCACACAAAAAAAACACAGACCGTGAAAGCGCAAGTTGGAAGCCCTTCCACCCCCACCCGTGCCCAGTGCAGGTCCCCGGGCCACTCACTCCTCGTTGAGGGCACAGCGCCGGTTGGTGTGTGTTCCGTTCTTGCACAGCATGTTTTTGAGCTCGCTGTAGAGCAGGTCAGCCAGGGGCAGCGGGATCCCTTCCCACAGCAGGATCAGCACCACGACCACCGCTGCCTCGCACGTGTGGCCTGCTCGCTCGCGCACCAGGCACAGTAGCTTCTCCTCCAGCGAGCTTCTGCGGATCACCTGTGGGCCGCCCGCACCCGCACCCACGGGACAGGGTCACTCACAGCACCTGTGCCGCCCTCTGCAGCCCGCGCCCAGGCACCCCAGGCTCCGGTGGCGCACGGGAGGCAGGGCCTGGGCCGCCTGCCCAGAGCAAATCCACCTGCGCCCAGCCAGGGCTAAAGCCGGCCGGCGTGGGGCGCGCGCCTGCGATCCCAGCGCTTGCTCAGGAGACTGAGACAGGACAGCTGGGAGTTGAGCCAGGACTAAGTACCGCGGCTCAACTACACAGCAAGACCCAGTCTCAAAAAATCCAAACCCAAACACCGAAAACAGGCAGGGGCTGAGTGCAAGGGTTCCCTATCGGCAACATTAGAGAGATTAATGAAGGGCTTAAAGGTTAAAGTACTTTAATTTTCTAAAAACTACAGTGGACCCTCAAGTTACGACCGGCCTAGGAACAACTTGGGCTAATTAGTTAATGGAAGATTCACCTGCCTCTTGTTATCGACAGCTTGGATTCAGATAAACATCCAGAACCCCGCTGTACCGACTTACACCCCACAAGAATTACACCTAGCCCTTTGGAATTGTGTTCGTAAGTCAAGGGTCCACTGCTTTCTATAAGACAACAGAACTTTACTAAAACCTTGCAATTAAGCACAGTCTACTCAGGATCTTAAAGGGAACCTGCCTGAGGAAGCTCACAGTGCCAGGGGCCACCTCCTCCTGTGGGCGTGAGCTTTGCTGGGGCTTAATCACACTTCCCGGATAGAAACCTGGACGTCAGTCAGGCCACACTTACCCACTTCGCAATTGGACATCCCTGAGAGCTCCTGCCTTCTTTACCAGTATAGACGACTCTCTCAATCCTAATAGCTTTACCCTTCTGTCCAAACCTTAAAGAAACCCACAGAACATAACACACACGGTCAGCAAACGACTTCAAGGGGCAACCGCGATATCTCAACATTTGTGCATAATTTTATTCTAGGACCACATCCTGAGAAATGAATGGTTTGATTTTTTAAAAGTTCTGAGCCAAGCAAACTGGATAATGGTCTTTCAGTTTTGTTTTTCTTCATTATCAGAATATACTGAAAATTGTAATGAACTGTTTTGTAAACTTATTGGTTTTAAATAATGGAAGGCTTATTTTTATACAAATTTTCACAAAGCACAAAAGTTAGTTTGCTAGATTTGGTCTACTAAAATATGTGCTATTTTATTTCTGTTTTTTACTAAACTTAGCTGTTTTAAAGCTTAAGGAATCAGGTTTTTGCTAGAGCTGTTCTTCAAAGAATTGTCATGTTTTTTAAAGGGGGGGCCTCCTGGCCAATAATTAATATCCAGCCACTCTGAAAACATATTTTATTCTCTTGTGACAAAAAACACTATACATTCTCTGCTAATAATAGCCCAATTTCAGAAATTCACTACTTGTACCAGGGACAAGCTGAGTGCCTACAGAGAATTCAGAAGTGAATCCTCAGGAACTAGAGCGAGTGTGACCCTGTGTGTGCCTGGCTGCTCAAGCGGCTGCTAAAGGATGCACCCTGTGTGTCAGGGCTGTCTGCCGAGCGAGCTGCTCTGCAGGGTCAGCCTGCCCTGGGGATCTTGCAGAATTTCACTACCAGATGGGCAAATGTTCACACACCTGAGAATGATAATGACGCAAGACACAAACAGCAGCTGCGGGCGGACTGGCTCTCGGCAGCTCTCCGCTCGGAGATGCAGGCGTGAGCCTGGTTCCTTTCCCGCGAGACCCTGAGTGTCCTGAACCTGGCAGGCTGGTGGTGGCTGATTCTCGTTCATGCCTGGGGTTGCTGGCATCTGTCTCAGAGTGGGCAGCCTGTGCCAGCGAGCGGATGATTAGCCCTGTCAAATATTGTGACTCTCTGGTGAATGCAATGCGGTGTGTCGGCACACCCGGGGCATGGAGCCTGCTAAAAATCCCTGACTCACAATTGTTACTGCGTCGTGCGGGGGAGGCTGGGAATATCTGACACGTACAAAGGAGAAACGGTATCTGCCCTGTGCCTTCGCATTAATTACCTTTCTTCCATGATTTCTCTAATAGCTGCCACATTAGGACCTGCTCCTAGATGGGTATAAAAGGGACCTTCATCTTTTTCAATAATTTGCTCTGTTGAGATAATAGAAGATTATTATTTTAGACCTCAATGATACTAAATAGAAAGGCTACATCCACAAAGATTACCCCCAGTGCCACAGTAAGGGTCCTAAGTGACTTCTAAAAATTTTTCAAAATAAGTAAGTTGATGAGCTGATCTATTAGAAAATGTGCCAAATAGGTAAATATATGTACATGATGGCCACTGGAAAAATTATTAAATCACATTTCAGATATAGTATAGAAATTATTTTAAAACATTTAAGTGGGACTGCATGAAGAAAATAATGGAGGAATTAGAATGTATTATATGTAATATAATTTGATTTTTTTAAACCAAAAATAAAAAAATTTAGAGCTAGTTAGAAGTCTTCCTGCCACTTAAATGTAAAAAGATTTTTTTAAAAGGTTTCCTGTCCCATCCCACCCCTCAAATATGACACGGAGGGTGCCCTTCTCTGGTCATTTTCCCACATTTAATTACTCTGTTATGCAAATAATATTCAATCCAGACCCAGGATTTGTGCTGTAGAGAAGTTGATGGGCGTCCAGGTAAAGAAGTGGTTCCTGAGGTGTTCTGGAGGTGGAGGATGGGCCTGGCGAGGACCAGAAGCAACCTGTGTGCCAGAGCTGCCCCCTGGGAGTCAGAGCACAGGTGGCACTTACTGGCCACAGGGTGTGCGTGGGCGGTGTGAGGACCTTGCGGGGTGAGGGCGGGGCCAACAGTCTCACTTCCGGCACGCGTCCCTCCCCAGGTCCTCTTCCATGGCCAGTGGGCCTGTCACAAGGACGCCGCCCACTTCTAAGTCCATGTCCACCACTAAAAATGCTCCCTTATCTTCTGACCCATCATCGCGCACTCTCAATCGGAACAAAAACGGTGTGGCTTAAAAAGCCACGTCGTTATCAAAAAAGTGAACCGTTAAAATGGAATAGAGTTAAAGCATCTATCATAAATATATAAACGGAAGAGGGACTTTATGATTACCCAAACCTTAGCATTAGGATTTCCCCCAAATCTTCAAGAAAAAGAGATATCTCATATTCCAGAAGTCTTGTAAAACTAATATATTGAAGCTTTAATTGTTTTAAAAAATTAAAGTCCCTATGTTAGTTTGTATGTGGCAGGTACTTTTTAAATGTTAACAGATTTTTTTCCTGTTTTCCCTCAGCTATGTCTCCTCAGGAGAATGGTTTCAAAATTAAATAGATGGATTAATCTGAAATAATCAAGCATTTCTGCTTTAAAGGACCTAAATGGGGGCTGAACATGCACAATTAAAGTCTGTTTAAAAAAAAAAAAGTCTGCATGTGAAAGGTTCTTTCACATAGCATGTGGATGTGTAATTTAAAAACAAAAAATGAAAACTAAGTTTTAGGAGCCTTTACAAATTGCTCCCAGACTCAATATTTTAAAAAAGAAAAAAAAAAAAATCCCACATCTGAAGACAAATCTGCTAATTCCAGGTGAGCACCCTGCGCTTTGGGCCTTTCTGGACTTACCTACACACCGGCACGACGGGAAATCATACTGAGTTTTGATGGGAGTCTCCACTACATTCTTCATGGGGGTATCACTGAGCACAGAAATAGCCGCCCTTTTGGTGGGTGTCTTTTCAGAAGGAGTTGGGTGTGGCTCTGCTGCGGGGCTGTGACTGTGGAGAACTGTAGCGCCGACCTGTCTAGACAGCACCATGACAGCCCGGGACATCTCCATCTTGATGTGCTTTTGGGACTTGAGTGCGAGAGCCTTGTGGTCAAACAGCGACTTAACCTGGATCTGCTTCAGGTTCTGCTCCATAGTCTCCAGGATACTCCTGGGCTGTGCGAGCTCATAGCTCAGGGCAGGAGCCTCCTGCTTGGCCGGCATCTTCCATGTTTTGGGATCTTGCTGCAGGGACCCGGTGCGCAGGCATGGGTGGGGTGTGGGCCCGGGCTCCAGCTTTATCGGCCTGCTCGGCAGGCCTGGGGAAGGCTCTGGCTGGGGCTGCTTTGCCTGCTGCTGGCCCTGCCTTTGCAGGAGATGCCACCGCAGGGCCGCGTGCTTCTGGACGTCCTTCTGGGGTGGGGTCTGGCTGTGGCCAAGGCCCTGCTCCAGCGCGGAGAAGGGCTTGGCCTGGTGCTGCACTGGGTACCTGTGCTGAGTCAGTGGCGCCATGTGCTGCGTGGCTGTGGCCGGGTTCCTGCCCACCTGGCCCTGCAGGGCAGGCCCTTGTGGGCGCTGCTGCTCCTGCTTGCCATAGCACCCAGGCAGAGAAACTCGGCCCGGGGGCCCGTGGTTCAGAAGATACTTTGCGGCGTGCGAGTGTTGGGTCTTGCTTCCTACAAGATTTTCCGAATGTATAACTTGTTCTTGCTTCTCTGGAACTAAGGGTGCACTGTTCGAACAGGAAACCCGAGTCTGGCTTACATTTGATTTCAAGATCTGGCCATACAGGGGATTTCTACTGCTCTCCTTCGGTCCTGGCTCCAGCCCCATCTGCAGGCTTCGAGGTTGAAACTCACTTGCTTTTGAATACCGAGCTTCCCCGCGGAAGCCTTCTTCCACCTTAATGAGGCCAAAGTACGGCCCTTCTTTTTGCAGATTGCTGTCATCCTGTGGATGAGGAAAAGCCTGGGGCATTTGTTCTTTTGTCTTCATTTGTAATTTCTGGGGCTGCTGCTGGTTTTGAGGGAATTGTGGGTCTCGGGATGGTTGTGTTTGTGGTGCCTGCTTCGAGGGCTGGTGTTGCGAAAGATGGGAGTCTAAAAGCTGCTCCTGCTCGGAGGCCTGCGCCTTCAAGTGCTGTTTTAACAACGGGGAAAGAAGTCTCTCCGCTGGGGGACCCGCCACGTGCTGGAAATGACAGTGAGGGACACATAGCGCCTGCATGCAAGAGTCAGGGCAGGGCTCGGTCCTGGAGATTGGCCCCTGCGGGGCGAGGATGGCCGGCTGGAGCGGGGGGTCCGCACCTTGAGGCTGTCCGAGCCTCCTATCGCAGGGGAGGCCCTGGACCTTGGGTGCTGCCTGTGGGGCACGAGCCGAGGGGTATCCAGTGTAGGTTCTGGAGGTCGCCAGGGCCTGCGGGGCGGGCTGGGTCTGACATAGAAGCCCGGGGCACAGCGCCAGCTCGCTGCGTCTTGGCAGGGCCTCAGCGTGATGGCCACGAGGGCTCTTCAGCTCGATCCACCCCGGCCTCACACAGTGCTGGGCCGGAGGCGCTGTACCCCGGGACTGTGGCTGGTCCTGACCTTGCGGGATGTCAGGCTTTCTGGGCCCCAGGGGTGGTGCGCAGGTCTCCTGAGCCGCTCTCCCGGGGCCCAGGACCGGCGGACTGGGCTTGAGTGGGGCCACGCGCTCTGGCGTCGGTCCCGCTCCCTGGGCACACTCGGGCATCGCCCCGGGCACCATCCCGGGCACGGCTACGTGGTTCTGCTGGGCGCCGTCTCCCCGAGGCCCTTCCGGAAGCCTCGGGCCTGGACCACAAGCGCGCAGCACGGGGCGGGGGCTCCCGGGAGCCGCGGCCTGAGGCCGGACCTCCGCTCCTGCTCCCCTCGGGAGAGTCGCGTGGCTTTGGCGGGGGAGCTGGTGGCCACCTTCCAGAACTGCGTCCTGCGGAGCCGCTGTTCCTTCGGGGGGAAAATGAGGGGTGGAGGGCGGGGTCGGGGCAGTAGTGGAATCCTCGGGGAGCGCTGAGCTTTGCTCGAAGGAAGCACCATTGGTTTCATCTTGCTGTGAATACTGTTGGGAGCTGAGGCCGGACCCCGAGCGCCTCCGGGAGGGGCAGGGGGCCTCGGCCGCCACCGCGGCTGGCTCCGGGGGCAGCGCGGTCTGCCCTGAGGTACGCGGTGGGGCAGCGGCCTGGCCGGCGCGGGCGCCGCGGGGAGACGCCGTGGGCTCGGTCTCCGGCCCGCGCTCCGGGCCCAGGGAAGAGGCAGAGTCGGTAGCACCATTGGGCACGAGGGCGGCCTCGGCATTAAGCGGTAGCGCAGGGTTCTCGCTGCGGGACTCAGCTTTTTTCTGCTCCTGCTCACTCGGAACCAGACGCTTCGGGTTTTCTGGCCCGAAGCAGTCTCGACTTGGGACGGCGGCGGGCTCTTCGGCTGCGTGGTCTCGGGCTCCGGGGGACCCAGCTTCTGTGTTCTCAGGGGCCTCTGCTTGGCTGCTGCTTCCGGCCGGGTCTCTTTCTTGGCTTTCCCCGAAGTGCCTTCTCTCTCCGTTGGCCTTTTGGTCTTGTCTCAGTTTCTTGTTCTGATGGGCCCCCGAGAGAGACGGCTCGCTGACCGTGCGTTTTATCCCCCCGTTTTCCAGACACCAGGGGAAGCCTCTGCTCTCGTGCAGGAAGTCAGGGCTGGCGCGGCTGCTCGGGGGGACCCCGGGCCAGCTCTTGAGGGCCGGCCACCTGGTATCCCCGTTCACCTCGGGGCTGGGGCTTCCGTTCTGCAGCTTGGTCGCCAGAGGCTCGGGCTGGCAGGGGGGAGCGGGCGCTGGGAGCAGGAATGGACTGAGTGTGCCGCCCGCCGCATGGCTGCTTCTGTCCTGTTCCATCAGGCTTGCTTCGGGGCCATCCACGAGGCTGCCCTCCGAGAAAATCCTAAGGCGGGAGACAAACAGGACAGCGCGTCAGCATCAGACCACCCATGCCACTCGGGGCTGCTGCTGCGACAAGGGACGGAACACCCCGACAGAGCAGGGCATCACATCGTCACCACAGGGCAGCTCCTGTTCGTCCTCCCAGCATCTCTCAGACCCTGACCGCACCACCAGTGTGGAGACGTAGCCTGCACTGGCCTCAAGGGCCAACTTCCTCCCCAAGTAATGCTGTTCAGTCACCGGGGAGGGGGGAGGCGGACAAGACCAAAAGACCTCCTAGTGCCCTGTGGCCTTCCTCATCTGGTCCGTCGCCCAGTTCTGTCTCGCCTGCTTGGACAGGCTCCTTGAACCCCACCCCTCTGCCTGTTGGGTCACAGACTCCCCCACCTGTCCCGGGATCCACAACACCCTCAGTGGTTCCCCTCCTTCCACCCACCTGGTTGTTCATAGTTCCCTCAGAATGTGACTTGACTGTCTGACAGCACCCCTGTCCCCTTTGCCTGTGTCCCCAGGGTTCCAGCCCTTGAGTCTTCCTGCCTTGACTCTCCCGGGGAATCTATCCTGGGCCAGGCATTGAGTGCCAGGCAGGGGCTCACTCTACTCCCCATCTACCTGCTCGGCCAAAAGTTTTGATGACAGGTCTTTCCAGGTTGCCTCATCTGATCTTGAACTTGTGATCATCCTGTCTCAGCCTCCCAGAGTGTTATGGGTCAGAGACCGGGGCCATGGCTGGTTTTTCTGGGATTCGGTCTGACTCCCCCAGAGACTTGTCTGCTTCCAGCTGTGCTGCCTCCTGTAACAACGGTGGCCTCTCACTAACAACCTGCTCAGCTGTGCTTTATTCCCGCTCACGGGCCTGAGAATGCCCGAGAACAGCCCTTGTTTCCCACTTGAAAGTCATTTTCCCACAGACTTTCTGGTTACATTTATTTTAAGGATGTAAATAGAAAAGGATTATTTTCCATTTCAGCTAAAAACCAAAACTCAAATAATCGTTGCTGATTAAAAAAGGCAAATAAAAACAAGTAGAAAGAACACACAAATATGAGAAAGCAACACTGCAATTCTTGGCATTTGAAGGAGAGAAGAGTGTGTCCCGGTAAACTAGGAGGATCCAGGGGAAACTCGGAGCACCTGAGAACCCGGGAAGTAGCCAGTGATGCCAGCAGCACCTGAGAACCCGGGAAGTAGCCAGTGATGCCAGCACAGCCCAGTCTAGACAACCCTGCTCTTCACCAGAATACAACACTGTAGCTAAAACAGAAACATTTAAGTTTTTCAGGCAGCCTCACTATTCAGTTCATTATGGCCTTAAACTCACTATATGCCCCCAAGCTGGCCTTGAGCTCACAGCAATTCTCCTGCTTCAGCCTCCTGAATGCTGGGGTCCCAGGTGAGCACCACCATGCCCAGCAATAGGAAACACTAGTAATACATGTCAGTGTGCATAAGGAGTAAAGTAGTCCCAAGGAACACAGACACAAAGAGCTCCGGCACGTTCTTGGACAGCTGTCAAATTCATCCACTCACTGAAATATAAAAGCACTCACAGGCTACTGTTTAAAGGAATCGAAGAAGTTAACCTTAAGCTCACCTGTGAAAAAAACCTGGCTTCCTGGGAACAGTTCATGAAAGAACTGCCTGCAGCCTGGTGGGCGGGAGTTTTCCTTCCTGCTGTTGTGTCATGCTAACTCCTAGAAAGCTAGGCCCTTGTTCCGGGTGTTCCCCAGCTGAATTCCCTGGAGGTCCTGCCCTGGGCTGGGTGTGGCCTGGAGTGCCCAGCTGTGCTGTCAGTCTGTGGGCTGCTACCTCTCAGGCTGCTGGGCCTGCAGGGCACCATGTGCTCATTCAGTCAAAGCCCATCAAACAAAGACAGAACAGCCGGGTGTGACATTTTGCCTTCAAGAGAAGGAATGGGGCAGCTAGAAACACACTTGAGGAGTCATGGTGGTGCCCCCCACAGACCCCAGCACTCTGGAGGCTGAGGCAGGAGGATTCTTGAGTGTGATTTCAAGGCCAAACTGAACCACACATAGGGAGAGCTTGTCTCAAAACAAGGCAGGCATTTTAAGTGTTTTTCTAAAATATCTTTTATATGTGATACTTCATAAGTACAGTTTAAATTGAAGAGCTTAAAACTCATTAGACAAAAATGGCACAGTGATGGTCGCTGTTCCTCTGCCTGATGTGAGGGATGGCCCCGTGACCCTGGCCCTGAAATGGGGTTCACGGGGAGGGATTACAAGGGCGGTGAGCACCCTTTTCACAGAAGGGGCATGAAGACTGCAAAATCACCTCAGTTGTTAAACATACCTATCCGCTGTTAAAACAATACTGCTGGATACACTGGGCTATATAAACTATATCGTTAAACCAATTTTTCTTGTTTCAGTGAGAATGCAGGGAAATTTTGCCTTCTGTGCTTCACTTGGATTATATTCCCACTGGAGACTCTGGGCGAGGCTAATTCCCCATCCTAACCTCCCAGCATGGTCCTTCAAAGTCAGTTGGGCAACCAAAATGCAAAGTGCATAAGAAAACCTAGACAGTGGATCAAAGTGTCAAGGGCAAAATCACCACAGGTGGGCTGTCAAGTCCTGCCTGTGCGTAGGAACTGCTGCCGGGAAATCAAGGCGACATTAGGTGAAAGTTATTTCAGGACAGTGATCGGAAGAGTTTGCACCGTCAACACTGACTCCACCAACCACAGAGGATGCTGTGGCAGCAGCACCTCCTTTTCCGGGGGTTCTGAGAAGTTACCTTTATCAGAAAGGCAGGAACGTTATGGACTGCTTTTCCATTTTGGGGTGGAGAGAATGTCTTGGGGGGCTGAGCGTTACCGCTGTCAATCTGATTCAGAAAATTTAAACAAATATGGAATATATGATGGTCTTTGGCTTTCCTCTGCCCTGAACCCACTGGTTGTGAGGGTATCAAACATGAAGTTCCTGCAGCCTACTCAGTCTTTAGCAATAAAGAAGCAAAATTAATAAGCAGAGCAGGTACTGTTTTAATGGGACTTCCCTGATAAACCAGTTTTTTAACCACTTTAATTGATTGCAACAGAAAGGAAATTTTCTTAAACTTAAAAGTACTTCTTGGCGCTGGGATGTGGCTCAGTGGTGCTGCCACCAGCCTGGCAAGAAAGAGCAAGGTCCTGAGAATTCTGCCCTGAAGAACTGAAGAAAATTCAGTACTCAGTTCTACCAAAAAAAAAAAAAGAAAGAAAGAAAAAAGAAAAAGAAACAGTACTTCTTGGGTAGATATAAATTTTGCTTGTGATGTTTGCAGCGATGTTCTGCAGTCTGCTTCCAGTTGCTGGTCACACAGTCCTTACCCGCTAACGTCTGAAGACGGCTTCCGAGGCTGGACAGCGCCCGGTTCTGGCCCCTCCCCCTTGCTCCCCCGAGCTCCACGCTGCCTCCTGGGCCCTGCTGTGGTCTTTCTTGCCCAATCTGCCCGCTCTGAGTACCAAAGTGGACCTTGTTCCCCCCGTGGACGCTAAATTCTAAACTCCAATGGGAGTTCAGGACAAAGGGTTCTTCTTACTTCTCGGAGCTTCAGGTCAGAAACACTTTGTTCTGTCTGATCCACTCTTGCAAGTACCTGATGGCACGAATCCTTTGAATTCTCAAGACCAGTTGCTTTGGTGATGGAGATTAATTACTGTTGCGATTCTCCGTAATGAGTGCCAAGCAGGGAACCAATCCCGTGCCCATCTGGATAGTCAACTGCCTTTAAAAATGCCCATCGTGGGCCACGGATGTACCTCAGTGCTATGATGCCCTCCTGACAAGTGGAAGGTCCCTGGTGCTGGGGGAAAAATATGCTCAACTTTGGAAGATTGATCATGGTCATCACTGTATTTAAAAGTTAAAACAGTGAATACTGTACTTATACATGGTCACTTCCTGGAGAAAAAGGTGCACTTTGAAAGGAGCAATTGGACAAGAGGGCTGGTGGCCGTCTGACAGGACAGCAAGTTATACTTGGGTTGCTATTTTTTCCCGACCTTGTTAAGAGATTTTATAAAAGCACAGGGCCCTTCAGGACCCCAAGGCTCATGGTCACGCTTTCCAGGGGGCTCTGCCTGGCGAAAGCAGTCGTGCTGTGAAATCTAATTACAGTTTAGACGCAAGCTTCCAGGTTCTAACAGTCCCAAAAGAGGCCTTTGGGGTTTGTGGTTTAATATCAAGCTGTCCAGCTCCAGCTTAGGAAATTCCTCAACATCTCACAAAGTGCCTCAGCACTGTTCCTGAGCTGTTCGCAACACATGACATCACTGACATCTTAAACAGGTTTCCCATCAGCACAGGTGGGTGGCAGCCACCTGTGTCCCACTGCAGAGGAGGTTGACGCAGGAGGGTGGCGAGCTCCAGGTCAGTTGGGACCGCACTGCACTCTGGGACAGCCTGGGCACACAAGTTCCTCACGATCCAACACGGATGTCTAGTTTTGGCTTCCTCGTTTCCAGATCTATGCTGGAAAGATGTCCCGCTCAGGCTATGGACTTGGAAGAGGACACTCTTAATTAGGAACCCTTCTAGTAATCAGAAGGATCTGCTTCTATTTTTCTACCTTTCACCTGTGAAGCTAAGCCATCTGCCTGAGGTTAGGAATCAAAACTATTCCCCCCGTGGGGTGGGCCTGAGCCCCTGGCACCTTTCACCTCTCTCTGGCCTATCACACAAAGACAAATGCACATTTCAGTTTGATTTCATCATTAAATTCACTCAGCCAGAGATGGAGTTTTTGGCAGCTTTGGGATTAACACTTACGTAATAACGGAGCATTACATTGTATTACTGACACGTCAAGGTTACTCTGTCTCTGCTAAGGCGTGGGTCCTGCTGGGGGTCTGCAGCACAATGCCCACAACAAAGGGGACCTCACAATGTCCCCAGTCCAGAAAGGACAAGTGTGTGGACCCCATTTTCTCAGTGACACAGATGGTGACACAGAGGGAAACCATCTCGTCCCTACATACCTTAGAGAATATCAGAAATGGGCACTACGGAGTCAGAGCCCTACACAGTTGTGCTAGACTTCCCTGCCACCTTTCTGGACTGAATCTGCCTTACCCAGCATGCAGAAGACTTGATTGTGTGGGACTATGTGGGGTTTCTTCCTACATCTACCCAAAGGGGAATGAACTTAAGATTGAAGGGAAAATCATACTCAAATTTTGTGAATCTAGCTGTAGTGTTCTTTAGAGCATAAGAGATTTTAGAAATTATTCCTTACCTAAATGGTGGATGCTGATTAAGTTCCCATTAAATAAAAATCACATAATATAGATTTGCTAGCCATATTTCTATTTATCTTTTTATTCTAATAGTCTAATATCACTCATCCAACTGGCCTAAGGCATCAGAAAGACAGGCATTATCTCATGAGTTCCAGGTCTGGGGTCTGGGGTCAAATTCTGCATCACCGGGCAGCCTAACATGCCCAGCGTGGAGCATGGTATCTAAGGATGCATCGTAATTTATGCCAATCTACCGAATAGCTCTTCATGGGCAGAGTTGGGGGGTCAGATAGAGGGAGAGACAGACACCAAGGGCCAGCCAAGCCATGCTTCGTGTTCTAGTCAGGAGCCGGGCTCAGGGCAGGTGTTTTTCTCTGGCCCTTTGACCACTCGGGACAGTCTGGTTCCCTGAGACCAAGGCAGGCCAAGCCCCCGTGGATACCAGCCCTGCGCCTTCAGCTGCCCGAGGAAAATGTGTTACCAATCCAGCCACATCAGCTCAGGTGTCAGGTGGATCCGGCTCTCCTAAGGGGTGGAGGTCAGTCTGCCTTCTCCTGCCCTGGGGCCCCCAGCACAGCCTTCTGGCTGCAGTTACCCAGGTGGCTGAGTCCTATCACAAGGGGACTGTGAAGAGGGATTTTGGTCTTGCTTTTCTGTGTTGCTTACTGACCTCTCCTTTCCTTCACTAGAGGAAAAAGCTACATCATTTCTGGCTTTTTCAAGGGCACAGAAGAGTCAGTTTACAGACTGTGCAGTTGCTATGGGTAGCGAACTTTCCCATTTAAAACCTTTCCATGGGTTTGGATACCACTAGCATATTTCAAGGCGCCCTCCTCTCAGCAGGGTGCTCAACAATGACCTTGGGGGACCTGCTTATACCCCTCATGTCTATGATACACTTTGGTGCTTAGGAATTACTTCATGACATGGAAAACATAGAGAAGTATGGAGTGTTTGGTGATACACACCTCTAATCCTAGCACTCAGGAGGCTGAGGCAGGAAGATTGCCAAGAGTTCGAGGCTGGCCTGCACTACACAGTGAGACCCCGCCAGAAAAAAAACCAAATGAGAACAAAGATCAACTCAAGAGATATTTACAGAAGAGACTCTGCACCTCACTAACATGGCCCCTGCCTGGTGTTCTGAGATGGAAAACAGTAAGCAACACACACAGCAGAGCAAGTCAGCTGCGTAGGTGGGAAGAAGGGGCTGTGGAGAGCAAGAGAGAAGGCAGTTTGCAGAGGCCAGGCACCTCAGGATGGGCGGCACATTGCTGTATGAAGGGCCAGATTATACAGGAAACATGGAACGAACCGCAAACTTGGCAAATCCTCACCTCTTCAGCAGCCTTCAGGAAACACACACAGCAATGAGGTCCCAGTGCAGGCAGCGCCGCCACCATCCTGCCCCTGGCAGCGCTGTGCTCAGAGAGGCCGGGGATACGATGCCCAAGATGGTGTCGGAAACTCCCTCCCGGGAAAACTTGCAAGACAGGCGTGCTGAAAATCATCTGCACCGCATTTGTGAAATCTAATGGTGTTTCTAACAGTGTTTTGTTCTCCAGAGCTGCCTCACTCGCCAGGCCATCTGCATTTCTCAGAAATCTCCTACAAACTTGAGTGGTTCCATCTTACGGAACTACTCAGTTACCATGACAACCCACGCATTATTTTTTTTTCCTCTTTCTATTTTGAACAATTAATGATTTTCATGTTGTGGTAGCCTGCCGGATGTTAGAGTTATTCCCTGAGGGTGAGATGAGTTTTCCTCTGTCTTCCTGCTTGACGGTGAAAGGGGAATGCAGTCATTCCCACCCGCCCACTGCCTCTCAACTTGCACACCTTCAGAGGGCTCTGGGCCTCTTCTTTCCCTGCCTCTTCCTCGCTGAGGTAAATTCTTCCATACTTAGGAATTCCCAGTGCTGCTGGGTGGGGTGGCTCTTACCTATAGTCCTAGCACTTAGGAGGCTGAGGCAGGAGGATTGCTGTGAGCTTGAGGCTGGCCTGGGCTACATAGTGAGCTCAGGCCAGTCTGAACCACAAAACAAGACCCTATCTCCAGAAACTAAAAAAAAAAACTTCCCAATATCACTATGAATAGTTATCATTTCCCTAATTTCCTTCTCAGTGGGTTACTGGTGCAGCAGCAAATGCTGTGCCTGGGTTTCGTATTCTGCTCCTCTGTTGAATTTCTTGGTGCTAGGAGTCTAATGTGGACCTTGGGGGATTTCTACATAAAGGAGTATGTAGATTGCAAATAGCACCTGGGCTTTTTCTGTCTCCTTCTTTATCTCATTCCCTTGCCTGATAGCTCTGGCTAAAGTTGATGACTACACTGAACAGGAGAGCTGATTGTGGACGTCCTTGCCTTTAGAGAATGACCTCAGAGAGAGAAAGCTCTCGAGCTAGTCCTGAAAAAGCTTCCACCATTCTCCAATACCATATAGAAATGATGTGATTTTAGTCCATCCAGAAGGAAACCAGGGAAAGAAATTCTCCAGCAAGGAGAGAGCTAGGAAAAGGAAGCATGCCCACTGCCCTGGCGTGTGGACAGAGCGCCCCATGGGCCCAGGCTGGCCGGAAGCTGTTCCAGGACCAGGAGGCCACCTACCTCAACTAGCAGGCTGAGGAGCATCTGAGAACTGTCTGAAGTCATCGCGCACAATTTGGATGGTGTCAGGAGGCTCTTTGTTCTTTTGCTACAAAACTACTTCTAAGAACAGTCTGAGGTCCAAATGGCTTCCATCTTTGAGGACATTATAATTATTTATGTGGGAGGAAAAGATCAACAGGTCAGACAACTGGTCAGAATCAGAAGACAGTTCCAGCTGGACACCTGCACTGGTGAGAGCAGGCCACACCCTCCACACACCTTGGTGATTTAAGAAACCAACATGAAGGAAATGGATGTGATCACAAATGGAGGGTAGAGGCAAAAGCGGCGGGGCCACCTGGTCAATGGGCGCACTCAGAGGTGATGGGTGTGGGCCAGAGTGTGAACCTGCGGCGCACTCCAGGGATGAGGACACTGAGTCAGCCTGGTGGTTGCCAGGCAGGTAAATTCCTTTCTGGAGGACAAGTTCTCTGTGATTCCACCTCTGAGGAGCAATGGTGCCCCTCTCCCCCACAGAGTACAGTGGGAAAGGAGGGGATTGTATCCTGAAGATCAGAAATATAAGCTGGCTGTGGTGCTGTACATCTACAATCCCAGTACTCAGGATGCTGAGGCTGGAGGTCCCCCTGAGAGTTCAGTGCCAGCCTGTGAGACATAGTGAATTCAAAGCCAGCCTGGACTACCTATTAAGACCCTTTCTCAAAAAAATTAAAAAAAAAAATTAAAAATTTTAAATTAGTGAGACTGGTGATCTAGCTTAGTGGTCTCAGCACCTGCCTTGCAAGCACAAGGTCGAGGATTCACTTCCTGATAACCACATACAGCAATGCTGGGCGTGGTGACCCACGTTCACCAACCATCACTGCTGCATACCACAGTGCCAGGTATGGTGGCTCATGCCTCTTAATCCCAGCACTTGGGAAGCAGAGGCAGGAGAATTGCTGAGTTGAAGGCTGAGTTCAGGACCAGCTTGAACTACAAAGCAAGACCCTATCTCAGAAAACTAAACACAAAAAAATAATAATTTTGTCTAAACATTACTCTCATGGGGACTTGATGAAAACAATTCAGCTCCTCCCCAACTTGAGAGGAATACAAAATTGGGACTTTGGTTTGCTAAGGAGCAGCACCTGTGCAGGGCCACACCAATATGATGGCTACCTGATGTTTTTATCATCTCTTAACCTTAAGACCTTCTTTGTGTAAAGCATGGCCTTCAGATCTCTAATCTAACGGGAATCTTTAAGCAGTACCAGGACATGAGGGGGCACCTCACAGGCACGGGTGGGCCCAGAATCACTTTATGGGGCATTTGGCAAAGTCCATCCTCCACAGGGTCTTGAGATGCGGATGAGAACTGAAGGACAGAGTATAAATTCGTTTTGTTCTGTTTGAGGCACAGTCTCATTTTGCAGTCTGTAGTCCAGACTGGCTTTGACCTCACTATGTAGCCCAGCTTGGCCTTGAACTCAGAGATCTTCCTGCCTCAGCATCATCTGCACTGCGGAACATACCAATTCTTAGCACCATTTTGAAGCTGGGTAGATATGTACACACTGCGAATCTTGTTTAGCTTCAAATTAGTAAAAGATCTTCCTTGTCTTATTTCTTCCAATTACACTGCTGTTCAAATTATTCAAACTTTTCCTTAAGAGTTTGCAGTGATCTCAGTACTGCTAGTTAGTGGAAATATCCAGTCACAGGACTTAAAGCCTAAATAAGACTTTGATACAGTAACAATACAGTAACTAATATACAGCATCTGCAACTATATAGTAAAGTCTGTAGCAACTGTAATTGTTGCTGACTTTCTCAGTGGGGAAGATTGTATTAACTCTAAATGTTACTTTCATATATATTTTAATTTCAGAGCCAAATGAAAACCCCATGCTGGGATCCAACCTTATAAACATAAAGCTTTTGTGATCCTGAGGTGTCCCACAAGAGAATCATTCCCAAAGTCCAACGCCAGATGACAAGTGATCTCACAGTTTTTAATAAAAGTATAAATAGTAGAAAAACAGCCGAGGAAACTACAGTAACAAAGAATCAAGTCAGAATTTCTCTTATGAGAAACCCAAACTGTAAATAAAGAGCAAAATAAAAGATGGAGAGGAGGAAACTCAGATGGTGTTCCTCAGAGGGGGAGGGGCTCGGGGGGAGGGGCTGTGGGGGAGGGGCGCTGAGGCCCCGGGTTCAGTCCTGGCACCTCTAGCACTCTGCGTGACTGACCACTTTGGTGTTGTGTTGGGTCCTGCATCAGTACACAAAGTATAAACACTGCACACATGGACTCCAAAAAACAGGGACAAACTTTTCATAACCATTTTTTAAATGTTACTTTATAGAGCACAGAAGACCAGAAAAGCCGGTGAGCTCCTATATTAAAGGAAAGACACTCCTATCGGGGGAGATCATCAGCCCCGAAGGGAACAAACTTTTAAGAATGGTACTGTGAGATTCCTGTTTTCTTCTAAACTTTGTAAATACGCCACATGTGTCCCCAAGCAGTCTCCAGGACCAATCCTGAATGAATACAAAGCAACCCTCACATGGGAGAGATTTAAAAATAAAGTATGTAAAGTTAAGTGGAAAAATGCAGGTACCCGGTACCAGATTCATCTGCACTCTAACTGGCTATTTTACCAACTGTACAGAAATCAGCTCCCCCCTTCTGAGCCGACAGCCCACCTGCAAGGTGTTCGTGATGCGGGGGCTGAAACTCCTTTGTGCGGGAGACTCTGGTGAGCCTCCTTCAGGGCTGGCAGTGGGGAGGCTGAGTCAGGAGGATCCCTCCCAGTTTGAGGCCAGCCTAGATTGACTGTCCTCAAAAGCCCCCCCAAAAATCACCTTCAAAAGAACCTTTAACACTTGCAGGAAATTTCCATACATCCTTCGTGCTTCGCCCCAGCGATTATTGTCAGGCCCTGAGTTACACTACATGGCATCTAGGGGGCTGACGTGGCCGACAGTTTACCCAACATACAGAACTACACATCTGTTATCGTGACTAGAATCAAATCTGTTAAAAGACCAATTAGCTTTTTTGTTTGAAAACAGCTTGAAATTAATCAGTGAATGATCCAAGTTTAGGGAATTTTTCATGGAATCAAAATAGAGCTTTGTGGAAAAAGAAACTAAAGGAAATTTTGTATAACTCAAGCTTGGATTCTCTGTACCTCTGAGGCAGTACATGGACAGCATCACCAGCCACCTAGAGACAACAGCTTTCTTTGCCTTCCTCCTTTTCTTCCTGCATTTGGTGGCTATAGTAAGATTGTTTCTACCATCCTGAAAGTCCAATGGACAAAAAATGCTCTTAATTAGGATCAACCGGAAAACTCGCAATCATTCAAAGCTCACAGAATCACTCTAACAGAACACCACCTTCCCATGAAGCCTGGAGGAAAAGTACTACCTGTAACTGAGGCTGAGGCAGGGGGATCTCTCAAGCTCATGACTTTGAAAGCAGCTTAAGCAGACTGACACCCCTTCTAAAAATAAACTCTCCAAAACCACCCACAAATGAAGATAAAACCAATTCAACTTCCCTTGAACTCTTCTCTCCTTAACCTCTTGCAAAGAGAAATAAAGGCAGGTGAAACATTTCTTTGGTGGCAGACTTTGTCTTTAAGAGCATTGTTTCTGCCAGGTATGATGCTGTGTCTGGAATCACAGTACTAGGGAGGCTAAGGCAGTAGGGTTGCTGTGAGTTCAAGACCAGCCTGGGCTACACAGTGAGACCTTGTCTTTAACTACATTATTTCAGGTGTAGATTGTAATCAAGTACCTTCAGCTGGCACTGGGGACACAAGTGAGGATTGGGTAAGGGTCAAAGCAGTGTTTGCTTTGTCAGTGTATTTAAGGTCCTCAGGTCTCACAAGATCGCCTCAACTGGGCACAGCTGTTTAAAGGCCTAACCCTGGTTGGGGTCTAAAAAGCCCCAGAATTCAGAGACTGAAAAGGAAAGAGTCAGCTGTGACAAACCACTCCACTGCCTGGCTGGGTTTGGACTTCCCATGCTCCTGCCTCGGCCTCCCGGGCTGCGGGATGCCAGGGGTGCGCCGTCAGGCCCAGCGGGGCTGAGCCTCTGCTCAGAGCGGCAGGCAGCCTCGGTCTCCCTGGGCCCACTGCAGTTCCCACCGAGGATTCCCCGCCAGGTCCTGCCCAGCCCGTCGTGAGGGAGCCTGGGTGTCAGTGTGCCTTCCGCCCCTCCGCTGGGCATTGTCCCCCATGGACCGCAAGACTTGGGAAGGACATAGCATATGTCTTTCTTTCTCTCCCCGGTAAGAAGAACAAAAGAATACAGAGCAGTCTGCTGTCGAGTTTCTGCTGTTCCCATGGTGACAACCAACCTGGTGGGCATCCCACTGAGCTAGAACAAAGCTGTGGGCAGGGAATGTTAGACCTCCGAGCTGGGGAAGGGACTGGCTGCCTGGAAGCTGGAGGACAGCCACGCTCTCCAGAGCATCCAGTCTGGTTAAAGACAGAAATAGCGAGCCGGGCGTGGTGGCACCACCTATGATCCCAGCACCGGGGAGGCTGAGGCAGGAGGATCGCCAGGCATTCTTGGCCAGCCAGGGCTACATAGTGAGACCTTGTCTCAAAAAGCCATTACGGATTTCCTCATTTTGCTATAGAAATTGGTTAAGACACCTGACTCATTCTAGAACAAATTCAAATTTCAAATATTGTCAGTAGGCTAAAATTTGGCAGCCCAATGGAAGTGGCTTGAATAAACCCTGCTGGGAAGTGGGCAGAACACAAGTGCAAAGTGCCCGCTGCTGGACACGCATGGCAGGAGACGTGGGCTGTTGGTCCCCCTGTGCCAGCTGAGGCTAAGTACCCAAACTCCACTCGGACGCACTTTGACTGCCTCCCGCAGACACCAATTTCTTTTTTTTTTTTTTGAGATAGGGTCTTGCTTTTTGTACAGGGTCTTGCTCTTTGATGTTTAGGCCGGCCCTGAACTCAGCCTTGAGCTCACAGCAATCCTGCTGCTTCTGCAGCCTGAGGGCTGGGATTATAGGTGTGAGCCACCACGCCTGGCACTGTGATAGTGGTTCTGATTGCTGGTGAGCCTGAGTCTCCATGGCCAGAATTGTTGTATATGGTTACTGGGAACCAGGCGCTGGAACCGAGCTAAATCCCGTCCTACAGATGCCAAAATTTCATCCCAGTATTCCTGCCACTCAAAATGTTTGTCACTGTGCACTTGAGACTCTACTGCAGCCAGTTCTTGGGGCAAAGGGACCAGCTGACTGGCACCAGGTGCCTCCCTGGCCCCTTGCTGGTGGGAGGGGGTCCCCATGCCAGGCAGGAAGACACTGAAGACCAGAGTGAAACGTTCCCAGTTGCTGGAAAGTCCACTCGCGGCTGGGCCTTGACCGCTGCAACCTCTCTTCCATGCGATAAACTAGTACCTGGCATGCAGCAGCTCTCCTACCCTGAGAAAGACTCAAGAGCCAAAAGGCCCCAGTAGCACAATGAAATGCAGGCCCTTAATTAAGTTTAACCTTACCCCACATGAAAACCAGCCCAAAGTCTCTGATTCCCTTCTTTAGACTCCACTTAAAGGTAAGGAAAATGGAAAGATAAAAATAAGCCAGGAGTGGTGGTGCAGGCCTTCTATCCTAGTACTCAGAGGCTGAGGCAGGACACTTGCCATATTATGCGGAGTTAATGCAATCCTGGAGTACATAGCAGACCCTGCCTCAAAAAACCACATACATGGGCCAGGGATTGAGCTCAATGGTTCTGGCATCTGCTTTGCAAGTCCAAGGACCTGGGTTCGATCCCTGGTAACCACAGACAGTGCTGGGTGTGGAGACTCATGCCCATCAACAATCAGCACCACATACCACAGTGCTGGGCGTGGTGCCTCACGCCTGTAATCCCAGTACTTGGGAGGCAGAGGCAGGAGGATCACTGAGTTCTGGGCCAGCCTGAACTACAAAAGTGAGACTCTGCCTCAAAATAGATAAATAAACCAAATAAATGAGTGAATAAAGTCGCAGAAATTCCCAGTCTGGGACGTGATCCTACAGAAGCCCCTGAGTGCAGCACAGGGATGTGGAAGGACCCAGCTGGCTGCTCACCAAGGGGCAGCGGCCACCATCTCCATCCTCACACGGCAGCGGAATTATGACCCCTGCTGGACGCAGGCTGTGGTGAGGCGGAGCGGAGGCAGCGGGAGTGGCCAGCTCGCCGGTGAGCACCTCAGGATGAGGACCTCGGGTCGGGGCGGAGGGCTGATAACTCACCGCCAACACCCGGAGGCCCAATCGGGTGGACAAGCGGGGCACAGACGCCTCTCAAACAAATGGCCAGTGAGCACAGGAAGTGCTCAGCGTCCCTGGCCACCTGAGCGCCAACAGCCGCGAAAGACTGGCCCTCAGCGCGAAATCAAGCAACAACAAGGAAGTGGGGCGAGGAGCTCTTCCGGCCGTGCGTGGGGCGTGAACAGCCGCAGTGGAAGCCGATGTGGAGGCCGCCAAACACTCCCCGAGGCCCCAGGTGTAGCCCGCTGATGCAGCCGCAGCCTACCTGGCCAACTCGGTACTGAGTTTGATCCCCCAGGCTGACCCTCCATAACAGATAGGTGAATAAATGAAAGATTAAAAAAACAAAACAAACTAAAGACCCAGTTGTTCCCTCTGGGAATCTTAGGAGAGCACTGAAGACTGTACTACAGCGATCCACCCTCTTCCTCCGCCAACCCCTCCACACACCGTGCTTACAGAAGCACAATTCTCAGTAGCGACAGCTGGTATGTTCAACAGATGGATAAAAAAACAAAACACAAGGAGCACTGCTCTACCACAAAGAAAAGTGAGTCATGTTTAAGACCACAGATGCACCTAAGATGGTTCAGTGAAATAAACTGGACACAAGCTCAAACACCACACAGCTGAGATTAGAGAAATCTAATATAAAGAACAGACAGGGGTACCATGACTGCCTCATATGTGCAAGGTCCTGAGTTCTGTCCCTGGTACCAGAAAAAAAAAAGATGAATAGTTTAGGGTGTGGTGGCACACACCTATAAACCTAGCACTTAGGAGGCTGAGGCCAGGCAGAGGCAGGAGGATTGCCATGAGTTCAAGGCCAGCCTGCACTGTCTCATAAACTATAAAGAACAAAATTTTTAAAATCATGGAAACCAGGGAGATAAAGGACCAAGAGACAGAGGGGGGGGGGAGGAAGAGCATGATGCTCAGCCCGACAGTCTCCCTGTCCTCTCTCCTCTCCAGAGGCTCCTTCTGCACTGGGTCCAAGCCCGCCCCACAGGGTACTTGACCATTACAAAGACAGACGTAAAGAGGGGCTCAACTCCCACCCCGGGAAGCACAGACGCGCTTGCTTCAGTCCTGACATCTCAGGTTCTGTCCAAGGTCTCACTGCATTTCTCCATCCTGGCCTCCTCGCCACAACAGGAGTCTGCAGCGCAGCTCTATGGGGCACTGTCTGCACCTCAGTTTCTCCTTTCTTTGACACAGGGTCTCACTATACGTTCCTGGCAGGCAATCCTCCTGCCTCAGCCTCCAGTGTGGTACAGACTATGAATGTGTAGTACCACATCCACCCCCCAGTTTCAATTCGCCAGTACAGACGGAGACCTTCATACTTGCCCTAAAGCAATGTCTTGTAAACTAAGCTTATTAACCAAACAAGAACCTCCTAAAATGACTCTTGAGTGAATCTACTCAGGATTCCCTGCAAACCGCCTCCTCGATTGAAGGCACCGAAACCTCATCTCCTAAGTGCTCATCAACAAAGTGTACAGGAGCAAAAAGGCCGAGCCCCTTCCAAGAAATCACAGAAATAATCAAAGAAACAAATGTGAGAAACGTTGGCATCTACCCTAAAATACTGGGGAATGGTGCCAAGGGCTGGAAGCTTCTTTCTACAGGGGAAGCCACACTGGGTCACTCACAGTCGGGACTCTAAAATCAGCCATGGTGCTGGGCCTCGGGCCCACGCCTGACACCCCAGCACACGTCAAGAGGCTGAGGCAGGAGGAGCTCAAGTCCAGGATCACGCACCAGCTCAGAACACCGGACTCGGGTGGCTTCATGACTGGGCCATCACTGCCAGGGCTTCCTCAGTGCCAGGCAGGGACCAAGAAGAACTGGGCAGGACGCCAGGATAACTAATAGAGGAAACTGTGGGTGGCAGGGCCAGGATCTGATCTCCGAAGGAAATGTTTACAATTTGTTCTGTGACAGTGTCTCACTGTGTGGCCCAAGCTGGCCCCCACCTTGCAGTGATCCTCCTGCCTCAGCCTCCTGATGACTGGCACTAGGGAACAAACTGCCACGCTCGGCTGCCATGAATAATATCTTGAAAAGGTGTGAAAAGACCTTGTCAGTAGTAACACTGAACGCCTCTGGAGATTCCCCGGCACTCAGGAGAGAAGCAGCCCCCGCAGGACGGTATGTCCTCTCCACTCTCACCGCAGCCAACTCCACCTCACGGCAGGTGAGACTCAGCCCTTGCCCGGTGTCCGGACCAGCGCACTCTGCCCACACCTGGAGGAACAGACCAGCCTCGGCGGCTGAACGCTCGGCGCGACACTCTACCTGTTCTCTCCACTTCAGAGCCCAGTTGGAAACCTCAGGATGTTACTATTTCGGTTCTTTTTTTTCTGTTGAGACAAGATCTTGCTACGTGGTCCAGGCCAGCGGGCCTTGAACTCACTCACAAGGATCTTCCCGCCGCAGCCTCCAGAGAGCTAAGATTTCAGGGCTGGGCTGTCACACTCTGAAAAGCGTGGGTTACTTTACCTGTGCTCCCGAGAATGGGCTGGAAGCGAAGGCTCCTTGAAGGACTTCCAGGCGTAAAGTAGGCAGAAGACACTGGGCCTTAGATCGGCCAGAGGAAGGCCGCTTCTGAGGAGCTCAGGGCGCGAGCTCCAGCAGGTCCCGAGGGGAAGACTGCAGCCCTCCCTAAATTCCCAGGTTTCTAGACCCGCCCAACCTCGCCCACTGGGTGGAGCTGGCAGGAGGCCTGCCTGCCTCAGCTTTCTTCCCCAGGCAACATTCCTGTCCTGGGGCCAGGCTGACATTCCTAGGGAGTGGAGTTTCTGTGACTCCTTGGAGGCATCTGTCTCCTGAGGCCTGCAGGGGTAGGAAGGTAGAGAACGCAGACAGAGAGGTGTCCTAGTTCCCGAGGAGAGTTGTGCTTTAAAGGGGCTAAAGTACTGAGTGCTGAAGGATTGCCAAGGGCCCTCACAGGGCCCAGGGTGCAGCTTGGGCTAGGGCCCTCTTGCAGCAATCCTCCTGCCTCAGCCTTCTAAGGGCTGGAATTACAGGAATAGCCTGCCATGCTCAGTTTCCATAAATAATATAGCCCGCCTGGGTTTGTCCCCAGCACTGAGGGAAGAAAGAAAAAGTTTTGGTGGGGAATGGCTGAGGCTAGGGTGTGGCTCATGGAGTACACACCACGGGGTTACCTGGAGGGAGGGAAGGAAGTAGGGCTGAGTGAAACTAAGAAAATAACCAGGCTGGAGTGCACTGCTATAATCCTAGCACTCAGAAGGCTGAGGCAGGAGGATTGCCGCAAGTTTGAGGCTACAGAGGGAGCCGCAGCAAGACCCTGTGTGACTGTGTGTGTAAACGAAACCTGCATGCTGTAAATCCTTGAGGCACATTTTCAGCATTGCTTCAATCTATTTTCCTAGATTGCCATAATAATCGCAAACAAATGTAATCTTTGTGACCACCAGGTTGACTTTATTCTGAGAAGATCAACAGAGCTGAAGAGATAACTTTGTTTCCTTTCCTAAATTCCTGAACATCTTTTATTGACAAAACAAAAAAGTTACTTCAGCATTCCAAAGCAATAACTGGGGAGAATAAGCAAAGAAGGGGATTTGATCTCAACATGGAAACCTAATCAGAAACCTAATTCCAGCACAGTTGTTTTGGAAAAGAATTTTAATGAGTGCAAAAACTAAAGCATTTAGAAAACCCAGGCTGGGCATGGTGTCACACACCTATAACCCCCGCACTCCAAAGGCTGAGGCAGGAGGGTTCCTGCATGCAAATTGTGGGCAGCCTTGGCAAGGTAATGAGTTCAAGGCCATCCTGAATTGAACCTGACTTGCAAAAATGAAAACCTATGTAGACTAAATTAGTGTGCCAAGATGTACTATCTAGAGATACAGAGAATATTATGTTTTAATTTCTATTTTGATTTTTAATGAGCCCAACCAAGTCAAAACAACACAGAAATCTCACACCCCTCATAAATTGGTGACACCCCCGACTGCTAAGCCCATGTGACAGAAGCAATCCGAACTGCACAAATGCATGTGAACGAAGGAGGCGGGATAGAGAAGCTCTGCCCCGGGCTTTGTCATTTTCTTGTCTGTCTCATATCTGTTGTGTTCTCACTTTCTATGGACTCTTTAGAAAACGCCGCACCTTAAACAATAGGACAATTATGATGATTTGTAAGAAGGAAACACACTAATGGGAGAGACTGTCAATCAAAAATTCATGATAAAACACTGTCTTGTTTTGAAGGAGAGATGGCTTTTATGTTACAGGCTAAATGACCCAGTTCTTGAAAACATATCAAATGGGGGCTGGGGATTCCACTCAAGTGGTATCGCACTTACTTTTGCAAGTAGAAGGGCCTGAGTTTGATCCCCAGTACTGCAAAAACAAATTTTAATCAAATGCTAGGCAAGGTGGCTCACGCCTGTAATCCCAGCACTTGAGAGGCAGAGGCAGGGAGATTGTCATGAGTTGGAGGTGAGCCTAAACTGTATAGTGAATTTAGGACCAGCCTGAACTGCAAAGTGAGACCCTGTCTCAACAACAACAACAAAAAACAATAGATCAATCAATCAAATCTGTTCTCAATTTGCTTGCTTTTCTTTTTGTTTTGTTTTGTTTTGTTTTGTTTTGAGACAGGGTCTCGCTTTGTGGTTCAGGCTGGCCCTGAGCTCAGCCTCAAACTCACATCACAGCAATCCTCCTGCCTCTGCCTCCCGAGTGCTGGGATTACAGGCGTGAGCCACCATGCCCGGCACTGTGGTATATGGTACTGATTGCTGCTGGGGTGAGTCTCCACGCCCAGTATTGTTATGTGGTTACTGGGGATTGAACCCGGGTCCTTGTGCTTGCAAGACAGGCTCCGGAACCACTGAGCTATATCTCCGGCCCTCTTTTGGGTTTTTGAGACAGGCTCTCACTGTGTAGTTCAAACTGGCTTCAAACTCACTGTGGAGCTGACTGGCCTCAAACTTGTGCACTCCCCTGCCTCAGCCTCCTGAATGCTGGGATTACAGGCTGTGCTGCCACACTTGACTTAAACTATACCACATCGAATGCTTCTAAATTACTCTTGATTTTGAAGACTTTTGATTTGTTTTGTTTTTGCTTTGGGGGAAAGTGTTGCAGACTGAACCCAAGCCTTCAGTTTGGGGTACCTCTTTGGGCCCTCTGTAATTACTTTAGGACACAATCTTGCTAAATCACTCTATTGACCAGAATAGGTCTGAACTTTGTATTATCCTGCCTCAGCCTCCCAAATTGCTTGGAACAAGGGGACCACAATACCCAATTTGAAGAATTTAATTCAAATAAATATTCAAATTTAAAGAGGATTCTCAGTTCTCCAGGGCTTTAAGAGTTCAACAACAGGCATTAAAATCAACTAGTTAAAGACATAATTACCCCATGAATATAAACTCTAGACTGAAAGTAAGGTAAATCAAAATGTAAATTCCCTGGAGAAGTCAAGTATTATTTCCATTTATCTTAAAATTATAATCCAAGCTGGGCAGAGTGGCCATGTCGGTAATCCCAGCAGGAGAGAGGCAGAGGCAGGAGAGTCCTGTGTCCTGTGAGTTCAAGGCTGGCGTGGGCTACATAGTGAGCTCAGAGCCAGCCTGAACTGCAAAGGGAGACCCTGTCTCAAAAAGCTCAATGTATATAAAACCCAAGAGCTAAACCATCTATGTTCCTGCCCTCATGCAGGACCCCTGACCTCTGGCTTCACTTCCCAGAGACACAGGACAGAAGTCAGTCAGAGGGCAGGAGGGGCACAGGAGAGGAGTGAAGAGGGTGGAGAGGGCGGGGGCGTCTCAGGGACTGGGGCAGGCAGTCAGGGACTCCTCACCCTCTCTCGGAGATGCGGGGTGTGGTGGTGCACACCTACAATCCCTGATCTGGGGAGGCTGAGGCAGGAGATCGGCTGTGAATTCAAGGCCACCCTGGGCTATCTTGAATGAAACAAACAAAACTGTGGAAGACACTGTTCCAAATAAACATAGTTGAAGATGGGCGTGGTGTAATTCTAGCACTTGGGAGGTTGAGCCAGGATGACTGCAAGCTCAGGGCCAGCCAGGGCTACATACGGAGGGAAACCCTGTCTCTAAATCAAACAACAAAAAGTTGAGGCTCAGTAAAACAGTAGTGAACTGATCTGCTGTGCTGGGAACGGAATAAATGCACAAGGTCAGACCCCCGGCTGCAGTCTCCACCCCAGTCCAGCCCAGAAAATTTAAATTCCGTTTTCGTGGCTTCTCTCTGCCTCCGAAGAGCCAAGTCCTGTTTCACTACAGCACCAGCGGTGTGCACTTCACCCTTGGACCTGTGTACTCTCCGTGTCTAGACAGACAGATGGCGGGCAGCCGCCACACCTCCATGACTCTCCTTCGCCCTGCTCTGCTCTCCGGAGGGGACACTTTCAGCCCCACGCGTCCCAAGGGCGCTGTCACTCGACATCTGGGTGACCTTGCCGAGCCTGCTGCGCCATGAGTCAGGATTTCCTCCTCTGTGAGAACTGGGTGATATTCACATGTCTACGTGGTGACTTCTTGGGCCATCTGTGCCCCAGACACCCGCACAGAGTGTCCCGAGCAGGTTCCCTACCCATCGGGGCCCGAAGTGAGGTCGGGTTCTGAGCTTCTCCGGGGCCCTTTCAGGACCCTCAGCTCCGGTTCCCCCAAGGCCACGCCAGTTCACACCACTATCAAGTGCACGCAGGGTGTCTTCCTTCCTCCATATGCGCACTGATCACCATCTAAATCTCCTGATAACACCTATTCTTCATTTCTGTAGGGCAGGGTCTTGCTATGTAGTCCTGGCTGACCTTAAACTCACTCTGCCTGACTTTGAACGCAGCAGAGATCCTCCTGCCTTAGCCTTCAGAGTGCTGGGATGGCAGGTATGTGCCACTGCATCCACATGGCAGTACAAAATATACCAAATCCATGAGTTTCCAGTCCTGCTGGAACCCAGTTAAGTACCAGAGAGGTCCTTTTCCAGAAGGACAATAAAGAAGGTTCTCACCTTACTGGGCATGGTGGTACATGCCTGTGATCCCAGCGGGGCAGGCCAAGGCAGGAGGATTTCGTTTGCAGCCAGCCTGAGGTACCCAGTGGGACAATAACAGTTTTACATTGTGTAGTTTTTCTCCTAGACGATAACAGCAATTTTGCAAACAAATTCATTCTCTATATTCACTTGGGAAATATTCTCTCACCCTTGTTTGCTGGCCCCTGTTTCTCTCCCTTCTCAGTCCTTTAATGGGGCTGCAACAGGTCTGACGGGACAGTTTAAGACACAGTGCAGTTTATAGCTCAGATGGCTGAAGTCATGCCTTGCATATTATTTGAAACTAAGCTAAGTATTTTTCCAATTACATCTTTTTTCTTTCTAGAGGACAGTAGCACCTTCATCAGTCACTCAAAACCACAAGCCTCACATTCAGATTCTATTTTTGACCTTGTTACTCTAGAAAAATGCATAATAATTTCATTTCTTTGAATGTCTAAAAAAAAAGGGAGCAAATAAAAGTGGTATTTCAGCCAGGGATTTAGCTCAGTGATTCTGGCATCTGCCTGGCAAGCGTGAGGTCCCGAGTTCGATCCCTGGTAACCACAGACCACAGTGCCAGGCGTGGTGGCTCATGCCTATAATCCCAGCACTCGGGAGGCAGAGGCAGGAGGATTGCTGTGAGTTCCAGGCTCATGTGGGCTACACAGTGAGTTCAGGACCAGCCTGAACTACAGATCGAGACACTGTCTCAAAAAAAAAAAAAAGTGGTGTCTCAAGAACCGCCTGAAAGGGACTGAGGAGAAAGAAATGGAGACCACCTGGTGGATTTCTTGCTGGAAATTTGTGACACAGACTCCACTGTGCTGGCTGTGCTCTGAGGGAGACCCCCAAGTACACGTCCCGTCTTGGTGTCTGCAGTGAGGGGCCCATGACCGCGCCGCGGCTGGCCTCAGTCCTCCTCAGAGCCAACGTCAGTCTCACACTGCATCTGCCATGTTGTCACAGCGCCAGAGACAGCAGCCCCCAAGGCCTGGCCCCAGCTACACTTGGAGGGCAGTGAAGTCCCTCCCCCTGAGAGGGAAAAGTCCAGCAAAACGGAAAAGTAGCCTGCACCGGACATTCTGCAGTTTTCAAAATGCCTCTTACATCCACGTCTCGCTAAATTAAGTTCTAAGCACTTTATTTCACTAAAAATGACCATGTTAGTCTGAGGATGCCACTCAGTGGTGACGTGCCTGCCCAGCCAATAAAAGATCCTGAGTTCAATTCCTGGTACCACAAACACAAAAAATTTTTTTTAATAGAAGTGGTTTTCTCAGCTGGGCGTGGTAGCACTTGGGAAACTGAGGCAGGAGTCCTGGAAGTTCGCCCAGCCTGGAAGTTCAGAGACTCAGCACCATTCTACCTCAGTGTTAGAAAGGGCTGGAGGAGAAGCTCCGTGCGAAGGCCCTCGAGTCATCGCCACAACCACAAATCTAATAAATCACCCAGGCCCGAGGTGCAGCACTGTGAGGTCTTGGCCTCCATCCCCAGCAAGCGGCCACCCAGAGACGTCACAGAGTCCTCTGAGTCCTCCCTGACACTGAGATGTGGTGATCTGCCCCCGGAAAGCACAACATCGGACACAACAGGAAAGTCCCCAAACACCCCAAACTCCTCGAGTCTCAACGGGAGCAGACATCCTTTCCTTGGGTGCTCTAGGGAGGAAGGAAAAGTATCAAGGTTAGTGACGGTAAGTGCCCTCAGGCTCAAGGTGGGAAACACTGACTTTACAGAAGTGATTTCAGGGCTGGGCACCGGAATTAGTGAATCACCTCACCCAGATCCCCTCCCCCGCTGTCTCTATTTTAAGAGGCAGAGAGTAGTATGATATAAGAAAGAGCCTGGGCTGATGGCATCCACCTATAATCCCTCCACTTGGGAAGCTGAGGCAGGAGGATCACCATGAGCTAGAGGCCAGTGAATCTTTGTCTCAAAAAACAAAAGAAACCAAAGTTATCACACAGATCACTCTGGGAGGCTGAGGCCTCTGTGGGCTCAGTGAAACTGCCTCAGAATTAAAAAAAAAATCAGAAATAAGAGCTGGGGAGGTGATCGGAGTGAGGCCCCACGTTCTGTCCCACTATGTCAGGACAAGAAAAACACCTGTGACCCGCGACCTGACCAGTGTCAGATGACCAAGGCTCTGTCTGTGATGTCAGGAAGCAGGGGAGCCATGGCCCGGGACAGTTGAGGAGCAAGAGGGAGCTGCAGGGCCGAGTGGCAGATCGCCAGGCTCAGCCTGGAGACACAGCGGGACCTGTGTCACAGGATGGAGGATGCAGGCATCGAGGGCCGCGTGGGGAGAGATCGTGGCTGGCCGGGCATCCTGCGGCTGGGGTCTGCATCCAACTGCCACGTGGGTCCCGACTCTACAAGGACATGGGAAAAGCCCGCCCTCCTGGCTCCCCACACTGACCACAACCCCTCAGAGAGCTTCTCAGTTTTTTGGTTGTTTTCTTTTAAATCCAGGGTCTTTGCACTGAGCTACATCCCCAGGCTTTTTCTTTTACTTGGGGTAGGGGGCCTGGGTCTCACTAAGTTCCAAGTTGCCAAGGCTGGACAGAGGGTCCCACCAGGCTGAGGGTCTCCATGGATGAGCAGCAGGAAGAAAGGAAAGCCTTATTCAAAGGACACTGCATGTGTGTGTGCGTGCATGTGTCTGCCCTCGTGTGCACACTGTGTGAGCGTGGGGGAGTCAGGAGCCTGAGATGAAGTCAGGATCCTGTGGCAGTGCACACCTGTAATCCTGGCACTCAGGAGGCTGAGGCAGGGAGACTGCCTAGAGCTGGAGGCCAGCCTGGGCTGCATGAATTTAATGTCAGACTGTGCTATATAGCGAGGCCGTGTCTCAAAAAAGAAAACCGATCTGGTCATGGATCTAAACTGGAGCAGAAGTCGCAGGCCAGATGAATAGACAGCAAGTCTCTTTCTGAGGCTTTTCTAGGAAACTAAGTGGTTTTACACGACACTAGAGGCCAGTTTTTTCTGAAAGATGAACAGAGAAGGTACAATATTTGAAATAACAGTACATTCTCAATGACTAAAAAGGTAGATGATGGAAACCATGGACACTGAACTCAGGTGAGGGCACTTCGACCCCAGGCCAAGAGAGTGACACTCCCATGAAGGCCCTGAGCTGATAGAGAGAGAGAGACAGACAGACAGACAGACAGAGAAAGAGAGAGAGAGAGAGAGAGAGACAGAAAGAGAGAGAGAGAGGGCCGGGGAGTTAGCTCAGTGGTTCCGGCGCCTGTCTTGCAAGCGCAAGGACCCGGGTTCGATTCCCCGGTAACCACATAACAATACTGGG
The DNA here is from genome assembly GCA_004026965.1 of Petromus typicus. Classification (NCBI taxonomy): domain Eukaryota; kingdom Metazoa; phylum Chordata; class Mammalia; order Rodentia; family Petromuridae; genus Petromus; species Petromus typicus. Next base: position 14,158 of record PVIR01010797.1, on the reverse strand, counting down.
TGTGGAGACTCATGCCCAGCAGCAACCAGTACCACATACCACAGTGCCGGGCGTGGTGGCTCACGCCTGTAATCCCAGCACTCGGGAGGCAGAGGCAGGAGAATTGTGATGTGAGTTTGAGGCTGAGCTGAGGGCCAGCCTGAACCACAAAGCGAGACCCTGTCTCCAAAAACCTAAAAAAAAAAGAAAGAGAGAGAGAGAGAGAGACAGAGACAGAGAGAGACAGAGACAGAGACACAGAAAGCATCCACCGGAGCCGGAAAAGTGGTCTCGAGGCAGCTCCACGTCCCGTTCCTCTCTCCAGCCAGCCAGTATACAGGTGTGATCGCGTGTGAGTGCTGAATATCTGTTTAAATGTGTTTCAGAAAAAGACACAGCCATGGACATACTGCCCCTGGTTCTCGCCACTTTCCACAGCCGCTCTGGACTCTTCTTTCCTGAGGGTTTTTAGGTGCACTGTGTCCTAACTCCTTTCAAAACATTTCCCTATCACGGTCATTTTAACTTTGAGGAGGACCAGCAGTCACATGACGCCAGGTCTGTGAATAAGGGGCCGTGGACACAGCGCTGAGTGTGCACAAGCTGCCGTTCAGCTGGGCGGTGCTCGGCAGCGGCAGTCACTGGATTTTTGATCTCACTGGTGAAGGCCCACCCCAGGACAGAGGACTCCAGAGCTGCTGCAGGGAGTGGCCAGGACAGCGCGCGACACTCTGAGGCAAAGGGAAGATTGCAAGGATGGCGGTGCGTCTCCTTCTGTAACACGTGCTTACACACGGAAGATGGAAGCAGTCTATGTGTTCTGACCATCTTGCGGCCAAATTGCTAACGTTCCTTCTTAAAAACAGCACAGAAAATGGGGGGCTTCTCAGCCCGGAGAACTGGGATCGGACCAAGGGCTGCGCTAGGGGCGATGTGAACTTCAGGAGGCCACGACACCTTCAGCTCTTTCCTCCCTCTGTGGAGCAAGGCTGTGTCTGGGGGCCTCAAAGCCATGACGTTTCATCCTTGATTACCTGGGGCTAAAATATAGAATTTAGATGTGTACAGATGTGTGTGTGTCACATTTTTAAATGAGAGGAGGTCTGACTGCTTCCCGGGCTGGTCCCACACTCCTTGGTCTGGATGTTCCTGCCTCCCAACCCCCGGGAGCTGGACTACCGGCACGCAGCGTGGCACCTCACTTTCTCCTTTATGTTCTTAAGGTGAGTACCGCTCTGTATTTAGCATACTGCATATGTCTGTCCGTCTCCCACCTCAGGTTCCGCTATTCAGGACAGTTCTGTGGATGGACCGCCCGCTCCCGGGAGACGGCCTCGTACACGACGAGTACTCAGAGAACGTGCCCAGGGAATTCCTAGCCCAGAGCCTGACCGGGGCTGGGCCGCACCGGGTGTGGGGGCGCGGCCAGCGCGAGGGGGCCTGGGATCAATCCCCAGTCATGTGAGAAAGAAAAAGGAATTAATAATATAACACCTGAAAGAAACTAAGAATAGTGATGAACAATAATGAAACAAATGCTGGAGAGAAGTGAGAGCCCACGCTGGGCCGGGCCTGGTACGTAATTCTCTTAAAATTCCTATTATTTGGTATTACTTACTTTCCGCGTTGCCAAATAAAGCCAGGCTTAAAGAGGGTCAAGGATTTTCCCAGGCATGTATCCCTAATAAAAGTGCTAACAACGTGCTTATTTAGTGCTGAGAAGCCCTGGGCTGAGCTAACCCACCTGTCAAAACTAACTGCTCCCTAGGATGACGGAGGGCTCGGGGTCCCTCAGCCGGCTGTGGGGAATCTCCGCCCGGGGCTGAGGGTTTCATTTCATGCCTTCTTTTCTCTTCGGCAGTTTGTCTGGGACAGTTCTGGAAAGTGTGACGCTGCCTTCCCGCCCTTCACCACCGAGGAGAGAAAACATTCTCCCTCATGCTGCAGTTCCCTGGGGCGCTGAGGCCCCGCCTGCACGTGTCCGAGCGCCGGGATAGGATGGGAGGGCATGAGGTGCCCGGGGCCGCCCGCTCCCAGGAGCGACAGTGACAGACAGGCAGAGAGGCTCTGTCCGTGTGAGGAATCACCACAGACTTTCCAGCCAGGGAGAGGAAAGAGGAAGTCTATTTCGGGTGACAATGATGACGCTAAAAATAAGAACAGGCGAGAGGGAAACGCTCCTTCTGTGCGTGGAGCCGCCTCCCTGATGTGACTTCAGATTCCAGGCAGAGGCTGCCGCCCAGGGCCCCAGACTGCCAGGTCAGGCCAAGGCACAGTGGGCTCTTCCACCTCAGGCCTGCCAGGGTGAGGACTGAGCCCCGGATGAGGGACCGCAGACTGAAAGTGGGAAGACTGGGGGAGCTGAGCTACGCACCCAGAGTGCGCAAGCCCAGGACCCAACGCCTCCTCCTCTCCACACAACCTCCGGTCTCTTTCCTACAATGCCCCGTTTAAACCAGTTTCTAGTATAGGCAAAGGTATATAGAGAGAACTCATCCTTGTCTGTATCTTAAATATTATAGGGAAAAAACATGTTAGGTCGGGCACAGTGTGCAAGCCTGTAATCCCAGCGTCTGGGAGGCTGAGGCAGGAGGATCACAGTTCAACCCCAAACTGGCACGTACTGACTTAGGGAGACCCTAACTCAAAATTTAGACAGAGTGAGGTAGGGCATGGGGAAGAGCCGGTTCAGTCCCAGCACTGGAAGGAACAGAGGCCGTCAGTTTCCTACTCTACAGATGCATAGAAATGAGGTGCTCTGGAGGAGAGCCCTGGCTGGCAGCCAGGCGTGGAGCTGTCACTGATCTTCAGTAGGTAGTCTCCAGACCCAGTGTTTCTCTCTCAAGATGCCTGGATGTGTGTTTTCAGAAACTCCCCGACCACGGGGGCGGGGAGGCTGCATTCTGCCTTTCTGGACCTAAGACCCGCAGGTACCTCCGCTGGGTCCTAAACCAGGCCGGGACACAGTGACTGGGCAAGCGAGGGAGGGAGCAGCACCGTGGCCAGCGGGCGGGGACACCCACTTCCTCCTAGGGACTGTTCCATCCTGATGTGACACAGAAGATACTAATAGAGAAACACACAAGAAGATACAAATTTCCCCAAATCATCAGAAAGTTAACACACAGTATCATCCTCTTACAGCCCAAACACTACAAGTCAGGACAAGACCTCTCTCATTTGCAGAAAAGAAACAGAAGCTGTCATAAAACTTGCCTTTCAGGGGCCAGGAATTTAGCTCAGTGGTTCTTATGTCTGCCTTGCAAGCCCACGGTCCTGAGTTTGACCTCTGGTGACCACATACCACAGTGCCAGGCATGGTGGCTCACACCTGTAATCCCAGCACTTGGGAGGCAGAGGCAGGAGGATTGCTGTGATGTGAGTTTGAGGCTGAGCTCAGGGTCAGCCTGAACCACAAAGTGAGACCCTGTCTCAAAAAAAAAGAGAAAACTTCCATTTCAATGAACTCATTGAAATAAGTAATATAAATGAAATAAACACGCATGTGAAGTATTTTCAAAGCAACAGAATAGACAATTTGGGGAATTATGTGAATATCTCCTTCTTATTTATTGTCCATGTTGCTCATATATATAATATTTTTAAAGTATTTTCATTTTGTAGGTTTAGTTTTTTGCTACAACCTCCCCTCCTCAGGACTCTGTACTGGGAATGGAACTCAGAACCTTGTGCTTGCCAGGCAAGTGTAGCACCACTGGGCTAAATCCTCAGTCCACTATTTTTTTTTTTTTTTTTTGAGACAAGGTCTTGCTGTCTTGCTGGCCTTTTTCACTGTGTGCTGCTGGCCTCGGCCTGCTACTTTATTCCTGCACATGCCCACCGCTGACACTTGTATTCTGGATGATTCTTATTCCTTTTTCAAAATGAGCTGGCATGGTTGCACACATCTGTAACCCCAGCACTACGAAGGCTGAGGCAGGAGGGTTGCCTCTGGTTTGAGAACAGCTTGGGCCACACAGTAAGTTCAAATCCAGGCTGAACCACACAGTGTCCTGAGACCCTGTGTCAAAAAGGACAAAAATGTGTAGACCTCACAGATAGGGTAGCAGCCTCCTGTGGAGGAAGGTCTACATGTAATTTCCAGCTGTTCACAGACCTCAGCCCTTGCTTGTGGGCCCACAACACAGACCACTTGGGTTCGAGGGCAACCTGTAGCTGGGGGGCCAGCGGGGACCCCGCCGCTGACACGGGCACTGCCGTGGCTCTTACCCGCCGCTGCGTCCTCACGCCTGGCTCAGCTCATGTCCTGCTGGTGGCGGCCCGGCCCATCCCGCTGCCACGCGGCCAGTAGGCAGGGAGGGCAGAGCAGCACACCGCCCAGAGTCCGCAGCCTGGAAGAGAGGAGGGCAGTGGTTAGCCGAGTGGCGAGGCCGAGGGATGCGCAGGGGCAGCAGGGCCCGGCAGGTGGGAGAGCCTGTGGTGGGGCTTTTTCTCAGGCTGGGGGCTGCTTGAAGTTGGGGGCCTCCCTCTGTACACCTTCCATGGGCCTGTCTGCTCCAGACCTCGCCAGACACACAGGCACTCTGGTCTCCCAGCTTGGTTGCAAAAATCAATGAGAAGGGAGCCACTGGCCTAGGTTATTCCACCTGCTCGACTCTGCCGTTCTCAGCCCTCAGCCTGAGTTTGTGTGGTTCGTATATTGGAGATGGGGTTATATAGTTCAGGCTGCCCTTGAACTCACAGCAATGCTTCCGTCTCAGCATCCTGAGCACTGGAGGACAAACACATGCACACCTGGACTCTCAGCCTGAGTTTATGAGCAGCACCTGGGTCTGAAACTGAGTTTGCTGGGAAAGTCCGAGTAGTTAGGCTGGGATGAAACTGCACTCCCCCGGTGTCGAAAAGACAAAGCTGGGAGGGAGAGGGCTCACGACTTCACCTGTCTATTCAGTTCGCACACTGTGGCAATGTGCCCAGCGCTGTGGGAAAGGCCAGGCCTGGTGTAGATTCCCTGTGCCATGGGGCCTTGGTCCGGACACTGGACACACATGTCTAAGAAGATCACTTGGGGGCCGGGGATTTAGCTCTGTGGTTCTGGCACTTGCTGTGCAAGTGCAAGGACCTGGGTGCAATCCAGGTGACTGCAGGGCCTTCCTGCCCAAACTGAACCTTGCCGGTGCTCTCCCCAGTCCACACACCCAGGAGCTAACTCAGGCGGCAGGCTGACTAACCCTGCAAACTGTGTGGCCTTAAATGGGTCATTGAGGGAAATCAAGGCCTGCAGAAGTCCATACAGGGCTGAATTCCATTACCCTTGCTTTAACGGGCACGAAGCCTTCACAGGTTCACATACAACAATGCTGGACGGGGAGACTCACGCCTAGCAGCAGTCAAAACCACATACCACAGTGCTGGGTGTGGTGGCTCATGCCTATAATCCCAGCTCTTGGGAGGCAGAGGCAGGAGGATTGCTGTGAGTTCAAGGCTGAGCTCAAGGCCAGACTGAACTACAAAGCAAGACCCTGTCTCAAAAAGAAAAGATCACTTGAGGAAACTACACTTTACAAATGGAACCTAACGCCTACAATCCTAGCATTCTAGGAGGCTGAGGCAGGTAAAACACAAATCTGAGACCAGGCTGGGCAATTGAGAGACTCAGGGAGGCCCTGTGGGACAATAAAACAGAAATAGAGGTCTGGGGCAGTAGCTATATGTGAAAGCCCTGGATTTGGTCTCTGGGAGGGGAGAGAAGGTGACAGGCTAGATGACAGCGCAGCGTTTGACCACAGAATCCAGTCGGTCAAAAGCAGATGGAGTAGCCAGTTCCTGAGGTCACGGAAGTAGTACTTCCATGTCAGATGCAGTGTCCTGAGTTTGAGAATTCAGCGCTCACATGACAGGTTCTCAGTGAACACTCCCAGCCAACGCAGACCCACGTCCCTGACAGCTGCTATCATCATCCTCTCCAAGGCAAGCAAGAGATGTCGATTTTCTCTCGAGTCCCAGGGCAAGGCCAGGCACACAGAGCAGTGCCCGCAACCTCAGCACTTGGGGGCTAAAGCTTCAATCTGGCCAGGGCTGCGTGGCAAGTTTGAGACCAGCCCAGACTGCTCAGCCGGACCCTGTGTCATAGTGGCACGGAACAGAGACAAAGCGGCACAGTCAAAATGGTGCGCCCAGCTGGAACACGCCGTTCCTGCCACAGCCTGGTGTCCCGGGCTCGTAGGCTAAGATCCCGGGTTCTGAGATGCCATCTGTGTGCCGTCCAGCACCCAGGCTCCTCCTAGCAAAGTTACAGACCCACCCCAGCAGCTTATCCATGTGTATGTGTGTGTGTGTGTGTGTGTGACCGTCTGTACACTGTTTCTCAGGACACTGCAGTGAGGTCACTCCACTTTTTTGTATAAACTTCGGTTTTAATCTTCCTGTGAGTGGAACCCGAGGACAGCGATTTCTAGGTCGTACCATAAGTTGAGGAGCTGCTAATTAGCTTATGAAGTTCAGGTACCATCTTCTCTTCCCATCAGTAGCACGGTAGTGCCAGGCACGGTGGTGCCCTCCTGTAATCCCAGCACTCGGGAGGCTCCAAGACTGTATTCTTATCCCCCCTCAATAAACTTGGAGGAGAAAGGATGAGGAAAGCATTTCACTTTGGAAAAGGTGAGCAGTCTTTTACTTTTAAAAAGCAATCAAAGAACTGAACCTCCCCCATATTCAGGGGCCAGCCCACGAGTGTGGCCATTGCCGGCGAAGAGTCTCTGGCTGCGGGATAGGACCGTGTCCCTGGCCGGCCCTCGGCCTCTGCGCTCCGAGAGTGTGAGCGTGGCCTCCTTCCGCGGAAAGCACAGCGGGGCCCTGGCCTCGGCGGGACCAGGGGCCGTCCATGCACTTTCCCCTTGCACACGTGCGTATGCACACATGCACCTCCGACCTCAGCGAGTCAGTCGGAGGCAGCGGCTCATGAAGGGTTCAAAGCCCCACGCAAAACCAGCCCTCTGGAGCGCTTGGGAGGGACAGGCGTGTGGGGCCGCACAGTGTGGATCATCCACCTCGCTCCCAGCAACATTTGTCGCGGGCAGATTCATTGAAACGGCAAAATCCCAGACGGAAGCCCACAGCCGGAGACGACACTGTGGGAGGTCGGCAGGGGCAGGGGTGAGGCCTGCATTGGAACCCGACCTCGAGTGGCAGGGCCGCGGCCCGCCAGTTCCTGGGTCAGAGCTGGGCGTGGCGGGTGCCCAGATCCCAACAGGGGTCGGTGAGGGAATTACCACTGTTGGACCCTCTAACGGGAAAGTATAATTTTACTGTGACAGACGTGCCATTCCTAGATCCAGGCATCCTGAGATCTGTCTAGAAAAACTGGAGAGGTGAGAGAGGGGGAGAGGAAGGGAGGAGGGGGAGGAGAGGGGGTTAAATGCTCCTCCTCAGGTTCTCTGTAATGTCCTCCCTCCTTGCTCAGGTCTGGGCCGTGTTCACAGGTGACTGCAGGGCCTTCCTGCCCAAGCTGAACCTCGCCGGTGCTCTCCCCAGTCCACACACCCAGGAGCTAACTCAGGTGGCAGGCTGACTAACCCTGCAAACTGTGTGGCCTTAAATGGGTCATTGAGGGAAATCGAGGCCTGCAGAAGTCCACACAAGGCTGAATTCCATTACCCTTGCTTTAACGGGCACAAAGCCTTCACAGGTCTAGGCCGTCAGCACTGCCCGACTCCAGGAAGATGCGAAACCACTCAAAGGTTACTGCAGGAACGGTTGAACTTGTAAACATCAGCCTGGTCTGGGCTCTTATGCTACAGCTCCACAGTGAATACCCGACAGGGTGAGGTGGCACTCACCCGTGGAGCCAGCACTCTGGAGGCTGAAGCAGGAGGGTTGCTCTGAGTTCACGGGCAACCTGGGCTACAGGATAAGATGTGTCTCAGTAAAACCTCCCTAAACTGTCAGTGACAATCACAGTGCTCCATAGTGAGGAGTGCTGGAGCATTACACATCTGCTAAGTTTGTATTAGGAAGTGACATGGTGGGTTCTTCAGAGGAAGGGGACCTCCAGCTCTGGGGCTAATCTAGACTGAGCTGCTGCCACCCATAAATCAGGCACCGATCAGTAGCTCATCCTTAGGCACTCACAAAGACAGCCTGGTGTTCAAAAATGGTGCTCATTTTCCTTTTTTTTTTTTGAGACAGGGTCTCACTTTGTGGTTCAGGCTGGCCCTGAGCTCAGCCTCCAACTCACGTCACAGCAATCCTCCTGCCTCTGCCTCCCGAATGCTGGGATTACAGGCGTGAGCCACCACGCCCGGCACTGGTATGTGGTGCTGATTGCTGCTGGGGTAAGTCTCCACACCCAGTATTGTATATGGTTAACCAGGGATTGAACCTAGGTCCTTGTGCTTGCAAGACAGGTGCTGGAACCACTGAGCTAAATCCCCAGCCCCTCATTTTCCCTATTTTTGAGAATAGCACTAGGTCGACATCAACTCTATCTCCCAATTCCAATACAGACAGGAGGTACAAGAATATATCTCAGTGCGGATTGAGGCCTTTCTGGTAAGGACCCTGCGAGTCCAGGCAACATGGGCCAAGGTCTGAGGCCAGCTGGGCTATATAGTGAGAATCTACTTCAAAAAACCCTCAAAAACAAGAAAGGAAGGAAGGAGGGAGGGAAGGGGAAGGGAAATGAGAGAAAGAAGAGAGAAAAGAAAGAAAAGAATTCTAAACACAAAGATATTCTGGAACTATATTTACTTCGACTGTTAAATTACACATTTTGCAAATGGAGTATCCTTAACATAACAGGGAATACTTTTCTCTTTCTTCTTTTGAGATAAGGTTTTGGTATGTAGTTCAGGCTGGCCTTGAACTTGCAGAGATTCTCCTGCCTCAGCCTCCTCATGCTGGGATGATAGGTGTGTACCACCATGCCCGGCTCAGGAGGCATTTCAACCACATGGAGTTAACAGCAGTAAGTGAAGCCTCTCTTGCCACACCCCTGAGTGACAATTACACTCAAAGTGGCATTCAGCATTCGGGAGTCTGGTCAGGGGCCCTGCTATCTGAATCACACAACTGAGCATGAGTCAGGAGCTGTGCGGGCCATGGGGGCCACATAGGTGACAGTAGCACAGTCACACCCCAGCACACTGCTGTCACCAGCCCTGCAGTTTATGCCTCTTTCTCTCTCTCTCTTAGACAGGATCTTGCCATGCAGTTCAGGCTGGTCTTGAGCTCATAGTGATCCTCCTGCCTCAGCCTCCGGAATGCAGGGATCACTGGTATGTGCCCCCACACCCAGCGATGCCACTCTTAGGAAGGGGTTAAGCAACTAATTTTAAGTCTTTTTCAATAAAAATGTAACTGTGAACTTGGCCAGAGAGCAAAATGGCAAGGGGAATGTGGTGGAAGAAATGTTTTGTGGTCTTTTTGTAAACCCAGGCCCTTTGCACCGACTCTCTCCCCAGTCCTTTCTTTCATCTTTCATTCACAACAGGCTCAACGAATCACTAGGATGCTGGACTGGGCCCTACCTCAGCCCCCCAGAGCGCTGGGACAGGAACATGGCACTGCCCAACTACAGAATCAAAATGTGAAATATCTTCAAAATTGTATATGAGAATTATGTAAAATGTTTACATTGTGAAACATTTTAAAAACGTAAGTGGAAGGGTACCTTTCAAATACTGGCCAAGTAGATAGAATTTAAATGTATTTCTTCCCCAGCAAAGAAATCCAGCTTTTAAAAGTTTCAAATCTTATCACAGTTTAAGAACCATAAAATAATAAAGAAATTTACATGTATATTTTTATAACAAACTTAAAAACAAAAATGCTACATTTTTCATTGAAGTAATTATCATTAGCAAGTGAACTAAATTTATATATTTCAAAATTTCCTGGAAAAGAGGTATAATTATTGCTACTTAAAAGTTGAGCTCTTGGGGCCAGGGATTTAGCTCAGCGGTTCTGGCACCTGCCTTATAAGTGCAAGGGCCCAGGTTCTTCCCTGGTAACCACATACAATAATAGCTGGGCATGGTAACTCACACCCACCAGCAATCAGAACCACATACCACAATGCCAGGCATGGTGGCTCACGCCTGTAATCCCAGCTCTTGGGAGGCAGAGGCAGGAGGATTGCTGTGAGTTCAAGGCTGAGTTCAGGACCAGCCTGAACTATAAAAGTGAGACCTGTCTCAAAAAATTAAAAAAAAAAAAAGATAAGTTCTTGGGACTGGGATTTCACTCAGTGGCATTGCACCTGCATTTCTAGTCCAAAGTCCTGAGTTCAATCCCTGGTACACACAGTGAGTTCAAGGTCAGCCTAAAGTACATAAAAAGGCCCTGTGTCAAAAAACCAAAAGAGCTGGGCGTGGTGGCTCATGCTTGTAATTTTAGCACTCGGGGAGGCAGAGGCAGGTGGACTGCAGGGAGTCCAAGGTCAGCCTGGGCTACTTAGTGAGTTCAAGAGCCGCCTAAACTACACAGAAAGGCCTTGTGTCAAAAAACCAAAAGAAAGAAAAAGGAAATCATACAATGTCTATAAAACCAGGGCACATGTTGAAATAGTCACATAGCAAAAATAAAGATTGGAAGAGAGGGTCTGAACTAAACTACACATTTATAAAGAGGTTTGAAAGCGTCAGTTATTTGTTACATCTCCACCCTGAATTTCTTTTTCGGTCTGTGTCTTTCTTAGTCTGAGTGTGTAGCACATGCAGGTTATGTGCGTGGTGGGAGTGGGCACACAGAAGGCTCACATCTGGTCCCACGGGTGGGGGCAGGGACACCCAGCAGCTGCGATCTAGGGAAACCGAGGCCAGGGCTGCTGTCTACACTGTGTGCCGAGCTGCAGGGGGTCAGGGTCACAGCACGGCTGGGCCACATGTCAGCCCATGTCCTCATCACACAGAGTCGTGAGAAACCCTCAGGAAGAGGCTCCTTCCCCTCAGGTGTGTGAACTGACTCAGCTCCGGGGGTTGTCCCACGTCGAATCTGTATGGACATATAGACCCCTCCTCTGTCTCTCTCTCAAAATATAAAAGAAAGACCTGGCCACAGAGCACAGAGCTCACAGCTCACAAAAGGGAACTGAAAACCGAAGGCCTGAGGGAGGACTTAAAAATACTCCAGGTAGAAACAGATGAGCACAGTGACTTACACAGTCTGACTTTCATTTTTACACCGGCTTGATTCCTTGTAAACAAAGAGTGGAGATCAACCAGAACAGAAGGAGAAAAGCAGGTTTATGATGGAGGAGTGAATGGGAGAAGTTGAGTTCTTGGATGGTAACAAGGAGGCTGAGGCAGGAGGGCTGCACGTCAAGGCTGGCATAGGCAACTTAGACCCTGTCACTAAACGGAAAGGAGGAAAGAAAGGAAGGAAAGGAGAAAGAGAAGAAAAAAGAGCAATATCAATTAGAATGAGAACGACTCACGGTGAAGCTGGGTGGAGAAAAACACTGGAGGTTTAAAAGAGCGTGTTGTGAGAATCTTAAGTGCAGAAAATGGGGTCCTTTAAAAATAACTCAAGGGCTGGGGACGTGCTCCACAGTACTGTGCCTGCCTAGCGAGTTCAAGGCCCTGAGTTCGACTTGTGGTACAAAGAAATGACAACGGCCACCTCAGAGAGCAAAGAGACTGTGTGATGTGGGCTCAGCTCCCAGCCCAGGCGTGACACTCACGCGGCCTCAAGAGCAGGCGTGGAGCATGCGTGCTGCCCTCCAGTATGGACGACAGACGTGTGGAGTGAGCAGAGCATTTCTAGGCCGGCGGCGTCAACCAGCCCCGAGCTGAGCGCCTCTGTGAGAAAGCCGCACCGGCCGCCCGGCTCTTTCCTCACTCAGCGCTATCACAGCTGGAACCAAGGAAAGCTGTGAGCTCCACACCCACCCCCCCACCCCCCAACCCCACCCCCACCCCCGGCGACAGGCTGCCCCGTCCCTGAGGCTCCAGGGCTGGACTGAAACCTGCTCCACATCAACGCCCTTCCCAGCTGGAAACTGCTGTTTCTTTTCTTTTCTCTTTTCCTTGGTTTCTGAGGCAAGGTCTCACTATAGAGTCCAGGCTGGCCTTGAACTCACTGTGCAGTTCAGACTGGTCTCAAACTTGCAGCCACCTTCCTTCCTCAGCCTCTCCAGGGAAACCAGCACTTGTAAAAGAAATCTCCTGCAGCCTGAGGAGGCAGGCTTGTCCCTGCCACCCCCGAGAATAAACCGGTAAAAAAGGGAAGAGAAGCAAACCGATGATGCCCAGTCAGAAAATCCGTGCTGTTAAACGGCAGGTCCTCTCTGTGCTAGAGAAACCCTTTCTTGTTAGGATATCAAAAGATATTAAAATAGCTGAAAGCCGATCGCCTTTCTCATGCTTCGTAAGGAAGGCAGCTGCTCCAGGGACTGCGGAGCAGATGGCACTCAGGACGCCAACCTCTGCCAGCAAGTGCCACTTCGGTGACCTCACACTCTGTCTAGGTTCACGCCAGGTCGGGACGTGGGCGGCGGCCGGTGCCATGAATGAAGTCATGGGGAGAAAGCAGGTCAGAGGAGGCCTCGGCCTCCCCGGGGTCCAGCTCGCCACGTGGTGCTTTCTGTTGCAAACGCTCACTTCCCACACGGAGAGGACACACGCGCATCGGCCACTTCCTCCGGAGGGCAGAGGCAGGAAGCGCGGAACACCCCACAAGACCTGGAGAAAGCACACCGTGGCGCCTCCGGCTTGCAGCCTTCTAGGCTCGGAGAGCACAATAAAGAAATAAAGGAGGCCACAGAACTAACCCATGCACTGTCTCCTCTACAGCCATATCACCACCCCACGTTGCCATTATTTATTTAGGTTTTTTTTTTTTTTTTTTTTTGGTATGTTTTTAGGGGTACCTAGGATCAAATGGGGCCATGTGCTTCCAAGGTGGGCGCAGTACTGCTTGAGTTAAATCCCGTGGCAATTTGCTTTCTGAGACAGGATCTCACTGTGCAGCCTAGACTCCAGTCCTGGTGTTTGATAACTTCGCTTTCTCTCTGGCTTTGGTTTTGTGGTTTTGCCTTTTAGTGTGGCTTGTAATTTTTGCTGACTGCACACGTGATATTCTGGCTGGAGGGGCCAGGTGTGAAAAAGCCCAGCAGGTAAGGTGTGTTCGAGTCAGACCAGGTCCCGGCATCCTCGGGCCCTGTGTCCTCTGCAGGAGGCCCTGGAGCTTCAAGCTCCTGCAGACAGAGCCGCCCAGCCTCCTCACCTGGCCCTGACCTCTTTTGTCTGGGGATCAAGGGAAGCTGCTGATTTCTCTGCCCAAGGGGAGCTGCTGATTTTTCTTCCTACGAGGGAGCTGTCTGCAGCACCTTCCAGCCAGGGCAGGAACAAGACAAGAGGTGCTCCTGCCTCTGCCTCCTGAGTGCTAGGATTACATGTGTGAGCCACCATGCCCGGCTCTTTTGGTTTTTTAACGCAGGGCCTTTCTATATAGTTTAGGCTGCCCTTGAACTCACTGCAATCCTCCTGCATCAGCCTCCCGAGTGCTGGGATTATAGCTGTGTGTATCACCACCCCTGGTTCAACTATTTTAATAAGAGATAGACTTACCAAAAACATATGTATATACATATATATGTATATATATGTATATGTGCATGTATATATGTACATGCATGTGTGTATATATACATATATGTATATATGTACATGTGTGTATGTATATCTACATGTGTATATGTGTATGTGTATATATGTATATACATATATACATATATATATAAAATCTCACTTATAAATCTCTGATATCCCTAAGGTTTTACTCATTTGTGTATTATAGTTATACAAAACTCTTAGTCTGAGTGCAAATGGGATTAGCATATCAATACAAACGAGGTATTTCTATTATCACTTTGTAAATAACTATTCACTAAGACTTTCCAGATGTTTACATTTATTTACCTGATTGAGGAATAAAGAAATGGACTCTGTCTGTGAAAGTAAATCGGCTGAGTAACAATGAAATTAATTTTAAAAAAGAAGAAAGATCAGTAAATTCTTTTGAATTTCCCGGTTTCCTCCTTTGGCAGTGCTGTAGCGAAACCATCACTTTGGAGACTAGAAAGCATTCCCTTTACTTACAGAGATGTGGACTGTCTGAGTGTTAGTGAGACTGAATTTTTCCTCCAAGATTAATTCAGGAGTTTACTACTATGGTAAATGGCCCACACTGGACAGGGCAATTTTAGGATATTTTGTCT
>PVIR01010796.1:0-49032 GCA_004026965.1 Petromus typicus | reverse complement strand
AAAATCTAATAAGATTTTGGAAAGAAAACAAAACACTAAAAATAAAAGTCTTTGTTTCTGGAATTTCTGTGTAGTATTTTGTGTATTAGGACAATTTTCTTGGTGTTTTCATTCACTTTCTTCAGCTATGATTAGAATGGTCTTGACAAGATAGTTTTCAAATTTTATTTAATTCTAAAATTTGCATATGCTTAAAATTTTACCTTTGTTTTTCACAATTCATCAAAATTTGTTTTATGCATGCTAGTATGTTTCTGGGTGTCTTTAGTTTAAAGTTATGGCAATTAAAATTTTAGAGGACTTAACTTAGATGCTTAAATTTAACTATGCTCCTCTGGACCTCACAATAGGTCTATCCTGATTGCTATATTAGATTTTCTCTGGTTTATTGGGAATATTATCATTATGTAGTGTGATATGTAAATGTATGGCAAAAGTCAGCTATAATCTGTATTAGCAACATCCTACATCCACTTACCTTTTGATTTAAAGAATTAGTTATATTTTAAGACAGATTACATATGTTTTTAGGAGTTCAACAGATGTGTTGTTGTGTTGTTGTGTTGTTCAACAGATGTGTTGTTGTGTTATTGTGCATCTTTGGAATGAATATTATACCAAAGCTAGCAGGTATAACAGTTCTAATTCTGTTTTTATTTCAGCCTGTGATATCAACAAGTTGTAGTTATTATGTGATTAACCTTTTTGGAGGACATCATTTCTTCTCCATTTGAGATCCTATTAAAGTAGCCTCAGATGTGTAGGTGCTCACTTTTGCACGAGCCTTCACAGAAAGTGCTGGTTGGTGTATCAGTGGGTAATAAAACAAGACTATCTTTTGAACACTAAACAGGCTTTAACACTGTGCCCACTGGTAATAAAGTCTTTATATCACTGTTATTACTGATACATCATGTGATTATTTTGCATAAGACTTGCTTTCATTGCCTGACACCATCTAGAAGCACTGCTGTGTGAGAGCGGTGTATTGTTGGGAACTAACTTCATCCGTTAGAATATTTAATGAAAATTCTATCACATTGGGCTAAATCAATTCAAGACATTGACAAAGTCAGTTACCTGGAGAATTCACAGTTGCATATGTGCATCTGAGATAAGAATCAAGTGAAATAGAGGCCAAATACTTCCTCTCATAAAGTAACAAGATAAATTGCCACCAAGGGTATGGACAAAAATGATTTAAAAACTATTTGAATTTAAGGTGGTGAATATGCTTTTGTCCTTGATTTTACTTCTCTCATTCAGAATAGGTAAGACTGATATAAGTTGATGCAGTGGATTGTGGTAGAAGTAGAAAGCAACATTTGCAATTTAGTTTATTTCTGATTACTTTAAATGAAAGCGATTTATTTTGTCTCCTTGTCTGTTTTGTGACACGGGATAGTGAACCCAGGCCTTGCATTGAGCAACATCTCTCACGCTTGCAGTAAAAAAAAAATTATATTGAGACAAGATCTCACTAAATTGCTCAAGCTGTCCTCAAACTTGTGTCAGCCTCCACAGTAGCTGAGATTGCAGGCAAGTATTTGTAGAGTTAACTTCACAGAAAATCCACTTAAAATGTAAACTTTGTACCATGTTTATAGTGTCTAGCAAAGAGCAGTGATGAAAAGACAAAAACTCCTGACTTTGTGCAGCTCATCTTCTTATGTGGCAGAAAGTACATACACGTAGTACCAACATGTGTAGCATGTTGTATGCTGGTGAGTGCTATGCAAAATACTGAACTGAAAAAAGGGCAAGGAGTTCTGGGAGACAAGGAATGCATGGTGCAATATTTAGTATTATACTCAGAAAAGGCATACCAGTGCATTGATATTTAAGTAAATATCTGAAAAATAGAGAAAGCAAGTCTGTGAATGTGGAGGGCCAGGCAGACGAAATGGCAAAGATGCAGAGAAAAAGCCTAACTTTAATAAGAACAAAATGTCCAGTGTAGGTGGATGCGGTGAGTGAGGGGAAGGGTCATAGGGGATTAGGTGAAAATAGGGAATTAATTAGACCATATACAGCCTTTCCAGGAAAGAGTGAAATTTAACTTGGGCTGCAGTATTTTCAGCAGCAAAGGGAGATACTTCAACTTCTACTTTAATGAGATCATTCTAGTGATTAGGTTGTATCTACAGGGAAAAAGGCAAAGGCCAAAACAGGGAAAATGGTTTGGAAGGGTGCAGTAGTTCACATGGGTAACAATGGTAGCTCAGATTCTGGAATTAGCAAGGTAGGATGCAAGAAGTCGTTAGACTCTGGGTATGTTTGCAGGATACAGTTGGAAGGGCTGACAGATTAGGTTTAAGATGTACAAAAATGGAAGAAGACAGTTGTCTGGGTACTTGTAAGTTTGGAATTTCCATGTGTATAAATGGAGGAGAGACCTAAAAAGAAGTAAATTTTGGAAGAAAGATGGGGAGCTCACATTTCAACATAGCAGGTTTCAGAACCCTGTTAGATATGCAGTTAGACGTACTAAGCAGGCAGTTAAGTATGCATGTCTGGAAATCAGAAGAGTGAAAAGATTATTTAAGTCATCAGTTCATAGGTGACATTTAAAATGTTATGAAACTATATGTAATTACCTTACAATGTGAATAGGAAAAGGGAGCGCTACCAGAATTGAGTCTGACAGCATTCAAGAAAAGATCAGGGAAGATAAAGAGCAGTGCTGGCAAAGGGTAGTGTGAACATTATGTGTTAGGGAGGAAGGAGCGATGAATTCCTCCCTGATGTTCTGCATGGTTTCCTTTGAGTTAATTGTTACCCAATGAATACAAAAATCAAAACATCACGTTATGCTTCATAAATATGTACAAATACTATGTCAATCAAAAAATTAATTAATTAGAGCCAGTTTGAGTGGCTCTATTAAAAATATTTTTTCAGCTGAGATGATTACAATGAATGTTTGAAATACTGCATTTGAAACTCATTGCAAAAAGCTGTGGTGTAAAAGAGGTTGGCTACATTTATAAAACTATAAGCATTCATAAAACTATATGCAAGAAGCCGTGGAAACTGACCACTTGAACAACTAAAAGATTGGTCATTTTTAGATGCTTTTGGTTTCCTTTTTCTTTGGAAGGTTTCTGTGATATTTGTGTGGGGTTAGCTGTATAGGTCGCAATGCCCTCAGTTGAGAGCTGTGGAAATTACAGTTTGCTGAGTGCCTGGAATGTGGAGCTGACATAGTGACAAGTATAGAGAAGGGACAAAGAGCCCTGGAATATTTGATGCTTCTTTGCATGCACTACCGATTAGCTGAACACGTTTCTATGTTGATGGAAATGTTTTTTTTTTTTTTACCTTAGACATAGCTCTAAATCTTTATCAGTGAGGACTGTAAAGAAATAATTTCAGCTTTTACAATCAGTTTAAACCAGGACAAATGAGAAAAATCTGTTTTTCTAATATATTGTTAGGAAATTGTTCAAGTACACAAGAAATTTGAAATATTATGGTAGATATTTAAATAACCAATTGCTAGATTTCATCAATAAACTTTTTCTGTAGTGTAATCTCTGAAAGAGGCATTTCTTTAAGTAATGAATTTCCAGTTATATTTTCAGAAGATACAGAAATTTTGTATGATTTTTTTTATACCCCAAACTGCAAAATACTTAAGAAAAAAGATAGATTTGGCTTCCTGCTAAAGTGTTGGCTTATAGAGTTCCCCCCTCCAACTGGGTGAATATCATATAATTTTCTAATGTTTTAAATTTTATAAACTCTTATTATCATAAGTCCAAGGACGCCGAGGCCCAACACATTGGAGGCTCCTGGAGACCACCCTTTGGCAGAGGGCAGCTGTTCAGCTTTCCTAGGACTCCCTCCGCAGTTCATTTCATTTCTTTTGGCAACAGCTTCCTGGAATATCATGAGCTGATCATGGTGACAGTGCCAACGATATTTAGTAAAAACGCATGGAGATTCTGAGGTTTGTCTAGGACAGCTTCTGCACTCACCAAGCTTCTGGCTACATGAAATCAGCACAGATTAGAGTCCCATGAGAGAAGTTCTGGGTTTTTCAAAACCAAGTGATTTCTTAGTATTCCACCCTTCAAGACAATTGTTTCCCAATGTGTTTGCTATAGGTAAAGCAATGAGCATAGTAACAGCATATTCCACATTTATTTTCCATCTTACACCTAATTCTGACATAGCCTGACCTCACATTGTCCAAAAGAGCTCTTTGCAGAACATCACCTATGGAGACAACCACTGATCTCAGGCGCTGTTAAAGTTGGACATCAAGAGAAGACTCCAACCCTTCTCTACATAGATTCACTTGTACTGTTCAGGAAGGTGAGTTTCAGTAGTATGCCTGCATATAGAAGGCTTTTCCTTCCTATTCCTCTACGCCAAAGTTAGATGTGCCAGCAAACTGATGTGTTAGCTTTAGGTTAGTTACAAAAACTTCTATATATTTGTATATATATTTTGAATATATATTGAATATATAAAATATATATACATTTATATTTAATACATATAAATATATGTATATATAACATTTGTATATTTTGAATATATGTATATATATTTATATATATATGTATATATATTCAAAATTGCATATCACAAGTGATATATTTGAGTTGAACTCCCTCCTTTGCATTAGAGTAACTTCCAAAATTTACCTAAGTATAGAATTTCTTGAGAAAGAAATAATTGAGATGTGATTTGTTTATTACTTGTTACACTATATACTAATAAAATTAACATTTAATCAATGATTAAGTAGTGAATTAATAATTTAATAATAATTTTTAAAAACTCGGTTCTCCCTCCACCAAAACAAAGGATCCCAGACTTCTCCACTGGAGCTTAGGATTTATTAATTTAGCTTAGGATTCATTAATTTTCTGGCTTTTTCATGGCAGAGCCAAGGAATGAGGGTGTGAGGGTAGTGCTAGTGCTGGGAGTTACTGTATTAGCACTAGTCATGTACAATTCAAATTATCAGGCAAGGTTGAGGGGCTCTAGGTAGGAAAATGGGAATGATGTCTGTGGGTCACTCATCTCCTTTTCTCTTGCCCTCACCTTGTCAAGAGACTGAAAGAACTGACTCTTTCTGGCTTCATTTTTCTAACTGTGATAAACCAAAAAGATAAAAAAGGAAATGACCAGATAATAAATGGTAGACAAGTGTTAAAAATATTCCAGAAGCTGAGTTTTGACCCTAGATAAATGTGAACTCATTATTTATTCATTAATGATATTAACGCTTGCATAAATGGCTTCAACTCTGTGAATAAAGTGCAGTGATCATAGAATCAGACCAAGGCTTAAGATCACACACAGTGGTTTAAAAGACAGGAGAGATGTGGGGAAATATGACACGTCAGTATCATTTCTTTCTGCTATCCTGTGTGCATCTTGACAATGCATCCAGATGGCCCCTTGTGTCCCTGCACCCCAGGGTTGGGTGAACCCTGATGGCCGCTTGTTGAAACTACACTCTGAGATATGGAAGTGCTTTATTAAACAAAGTTATTCTCGAAAATGCTCTTTTGAATTGTACCAAGTAAGGAAAGGGTGCAAACAATTAAATGATAATGAGATTACAGTGAGGCTTGGAAAAAATCTGCCTTCCTTTGGACTGGAGTGTTAATGAGCAGTGAAAAGAACAACTACCAAGTATGGTGGAGAATCTGCAGGGATCCAGGCAAAACACAAACCTCTGTGCTCCAACATACTTTCTTTTTCTGCTTACTTCTTCTAACTTAATAATAAACAGTTCATTAGAAGGTCAGTTACACTCCAGGTGGTGATTATGTGAGTATATTTTGGTTGTCTATATTATATGAGATAAATAGGCATATGGTGTACATATACATATATTGATGGCATTTGTACATATATACATACATGTAATGCTGCAATGTGGACATTTGTGCCCACACAAAATTCATATGTTGACCATGTGACCTTTCTTCCCCTTGTCCCTGTAACAAAATACGGGAGAAAATCAATTTAGAGGGGGAAAGATTTACTTCAGTTTACAGCCGATCAGCTAGCTGCATTGCTTCTGTGGGACTGTGGTGAGGCAGAGCATCCTGTTGTGAGGGTGTTTCAGAGAAACAGAGGGTGTTGGTCACTGCATAGAGTCCCACAGGTGAGAGTGGTGGGAGCCCAAGAGGAAGGGTCAGTGAAGACGATATAGTGCTCAAAGCCCTGACTCCATAACTCACTCTTTTCTACAAGTCTCCACTTCTATTTCCATTTCTTGCTGACAAGGACACCAAACTGTGACTTCATCAGTGGTTTTTTTGTTTGTTTGTTTGTTTTGTTTTGTTTTGTTTTGTTTTTTAATCCACTGACAAAGCAGAGGCTCTCATAATCTTCTTTAGATCTCACCTCTGGGCATTGTTGTCTTAGGGTTTGAGGCCTCAAAGCATGAGTTTTTAAGAATTATTTCATGTTTAAAATATAGCACTGAAAACCCTCAAGGTGATGACATTAAATATTGGCATCTCTGAAAATCATTAGATCCTAAGGATGGAGCTCTCTTGAATGGAGTTAGGGACCTTAGAGACCTGAAGAAGCTCCTATGCCCCTTGCACCATAAGAAGACACAGTACCAATTTGTTGTCTATGAACTAGGAAACTCATTCATCTGACACCATATCTATATAGGATCTGAGCCTGAATATTTTCTCTTAGAGTAAAAGTTTCATTTTCATCACAGACAGTGTCTTGGGCATGAAGAAATCTCAGTAACCTTACTGCTCTGAGGAGAGAGAGACAGAGATAGAGAGAGAGAGAGAGAGGGAGAGAGAGAGAGAGAGAGAGAGTGTGTGTGTGTGTGTGTGTGTGTGTGTGTGTGTGTGTGTGTGTGCTTGTATGAGTGCATTTCAGAAAAAAAATTGAAGGGATCCATAAAATTTTCCTTATAAATTTCTGTCTGTTGTCTCTATGTGATATGTTGGTTTTGCTGTTGAGAGATAAGGATACACAGAGGAAGAAAGTATGATAGAAGTGGGAAATGTTATTTTAAAATAGTGTACACTGCTTTATAAGAAGCAGTTCAGAAATAAGTAATAATATGGTTAAATGTCTTTGGTTCAGTTATATACACATTGGAGGTGTAAATATTTTTAGACAATGGTTTAAAGGCACATGGGATTCACATAAAATATATAATTCTTGTGTTTATGAGAGGAAGAAATTACATATACTTGTGGTAATAGCATTCTTCATATAAATGAGTAAATTGAAAGATTAAATTATATAAAGTAATTTAGATTCTTCTCTTACCTCATGTACATTTAGCATGTCAGTGTTTACTGATTAATAAATTGAACATAAGTTACTCTAAATCAAGCAAATTGCTCACATATTCCTATAATTTAAATTCTTTGCTTCCTCTATTTTTCAGACACTGATGTTAAGGATTAAAAATAGAATAAATAAAATGAAGACTGAAAAATCAGTCAAAATATCTTACTTTTACATTATTATGAAGTCAATTATCTTATATTAGTTGTTAAGATATCTTTTCATAGACATAAAAGCTCTTTTAATTCTTTCTAATTTTCAAATAAAGTTGACATTTTGTGGACTCATTCAAGTCCAGTGAGCCCGTGGCACCGTAATTGTGAATCTAACTCCACAGCTCCCAAGCCCTTTACAGTGGTGTCACTGTGGCTACGTCTAGGTCTCTTACACAGTGAGAGTGATGCTCTTTCACTAACTTGAGTTTTATATCTTTAATACCTTGATTCCTCTTCACTGGGTGTCTGTGTCTCAGCCTTGGAGACTTATCTCAAAATTTATCTCCATAGTCCATGGTTTCCCTCAGTTGCCAGTGAGAATTCATCACTGCCAGATAGTTCCTTGGCAATATTTTCTCTGTATTATAACTTTATAGAAGCTGAAGATAAACTCTGTTATCTTGTTGTAAAAGCACATAATATCATGGCATTTCCCTCTTTTGTAATGACATTATGTAGAAAAAACTTACATTCACAACAAAACTAAGTAGAAGACACAGAAGTTTCCCATTTACTCTACCTTTCCCACATAATCACATCTTTCTCCCATTATCAAAACCTAGAAACAGCATGGACCATTTCTTACCACCTTGCTATAGTTACATATTTATTCCAAGAGTATAATTTATTTATTTTTGTTTCTGATGATGATAATTCTTTCAAATTCTCTGCACCATTATGTCCTTGGTATTCTGGATATCTTAATTTATTTCTTTTAATGAAGTAGGAGTTCCAATATGGTGTTGAAAAGGGCTTGTGCACTGAGAGAGTCCCGCCTTGTTCCTCATTTTACCAACATAGTTTCTACTTTTCACCCCTAAATATGATGCTACTTGTAGAATTTTCATATATATTTTATTTTATTGCATATCACCCATTATTCCTGGTTCGATCAGCATTTCTATTATGAAAACATGTTAAGTTTTGTCCAAGGATTTTGTGTGTGCAGTAGACCCTGAGTCATATCCGGCCTGCCATACAAACAACTTGGATTATGACTAAAATTTTAGTTTTAATTTACAAATAAAATCTTGAGTTATGGCCTAAATGATAGCTGCTTGTGCTTCCAAATGGATTCAGATGTAGATTAAACCCTTAAGAGTTCTGGAAGGAACACTACAACCTCCTTTTCTTCTGGGGGTTAATTGAAAAATCCTGGCCAATGTCTAAGGACACAGAGATCTGCCTGTGTACAGAACAGAGACTTGAAAGCTCTATACAGGAGCCTGAGTCTTCAAGTGACCAACTTGAGTTACAACCAGATTTCGTGAAAGAACTGAATTCTTAAATGGAGAGTTCACTGTATATTAATATCATCATTGGAGTTTTTTTGTTCTGGTCCGTTCATGTTACTGATATCTTCAATACCTTCTGGTTGCTGGCATACAATGTCGGGATCCCATTACATGCAAGAAAGATTGACTTTGGCTCACTGTATGCAGATGTTTTAGTCCACTATTATCTGGCTTCAAGATAGGAAAGCACAACAGAGGATTCCTGCCAGAGGAGAAGCTGCTCATGGCCTAGTGATGGGAAGTGAAAGATCAGTCAAGGAGGACCAAGGGAGGGAAACAGTCCCTTTCTTGTCATAGCCACAGTAATCTATCTCTGTGGACTAGGCTTTACTACCAGCTATGTTGTGAGTCTGAATGTCCACCCAAAGCCTCATGTAGTCAAGGCCTGATCTAGAGTGTAGGAAGCTGTAACTGATTAATGAAACAATGCTAGGCTCAAGGGCAATAGAATTAAGAACATGAGTGCCACCTGCCCCTGAGGAGTGTGAATAGGATAAAAGGGGCAGGGAGAATGTCAAAGCTGCCTTGTTACCTTCAATGCCTTGTGCATGCTATGTTGTGTCTGCTCCACCATGCCTGTCTGTCATCCCTGCCTTGATGCCAGCCGATTGTGGAGAAAGACCTCTATGAACTGTAAGCTGAATAACCTTCTTCCTCTCTAACTTTGAGCGTCAGGAATTTGTTTCTGAAATGGAAGAAAAGTAACACACTGTCCAAGATCACATTTAGCTGTAAACTCATCTCTGGACTATTTATTGATTATAATCATGTCCTCTCACTTAATACTCTAGTTACTGGGACAAAATACCCAGAACTTATATATTAAAGAAAAAGAGGTTTATTTTGGCTCTCAGTTTGTAGACATTTCAGTCTATAGTCATCTACCTACAAGGCAGAAAGCCACGGCAGAAGGTTACGGCTGGGGGGAAACAGTCCATGGCAGGCTAGGCAGGAAACAGAGAAGAATCAAGAGTAGAATCACGCCTGCAGTGGTTCTCCTCTTATCCTCCTATCATCTCACTCAGCTATCTATTCATCTATAGATTGGTGTCGTATCACACACCCATGGTCTTGTCACCTCCCGAAAGCCCCACTCATGAGTGCCTGAGCCTCTCTGAAGACATTCAGGCAGAAACCACAACACATGGATTTATAATTAATTTTTAAATGTTAAAGTAGGATTGCATGTCTGGGATAAATATAATCACAGTGCACTGATATTTCATGTATTGTGGGACTTGATTAGCTAATATTTTAGAGGATTTTTTTCATATATATTACGGAGATGTATTGATCCATAGTTTTCTTGAAATGTCTTCACCTTGTTTTGTTATTAGGGTAACACTGTCTCAAAAAATACGTTAGAAAGTATTTTCTCTATTTCTGTTTCCTTTAAGTGATTTTAGAGATTTGCTATAATTTTTCCTTTAAATAGTTGGTTGACTTTACCAGTGACTCCCTCTGAGCCTGATACTTAGGGAAGTTAGTAAAGTTATTTGTTATTGATCAATATTCTTAATAAATATATTCCTGTTCTGATTGTCTTGCTATTATTATGTGGTTTTTGAAAGACTGAATTTTAAGGAATTGGCTTATTTTATCTTGCATATTTTACTTGTTGGCACAGAGTCATTCACAGTAGCTATTATCATTTTAATATGTGTAGGTTAGGTAGTGATGTCCTATTTTTCACTTCTCATATTACTAATGTGTATGTCTTCTTTTTTTCTTATTTATCACATAAACGCCTATAGATGTTATTGATCCTTTTAAAATTCCAGTTTTTGCACATTACATTGCCCATCTATAATTACACACAGTCAATTTTTTTATAAAGCTGTTAGAAACTTATGCATAGATTATGCCTAAAATTCTAGTTTGATATTTAAAACTTCAGTCTCTTTTGGATACTTGTTCTCTCTCTTCAAATTATTATTTTTAAATATCCTTTGTGATTTTTTTTAAAGCTGGAAATCATTGCATGGATTAAAAAAAGAAACTGAATGATGTGATAGATGTAGAAGGAAGAGAGCCTTTCATAATCCTGTGATAAAATCTTAATTTGTTGTGAAGCTACTATTCAGCATACTTTTTAGTCTGTTCCCTGGTTTGAGTGAGATAGAAGAAGAAAGATATCACTTATTTCCTTTCCCCAGGTCAGTTAGGCTTTGATAAAACCTCCATATGTTACATTGTTGAAAGAGTTGCTTTTAAGGACAGGCTTCAGTAAGAGTAGAATATTCCAGTGTATTTCCATTTTCTTTAAATTTTACTTTTCCAGAGGTATGAGGGATTTTTCTGTAGTACTCATAATGAAAGCCTTGGCCAAGAGTTTAAATGTCACAAGAACATCAGGATACCTATGACAATTTCACATGTCAGATTTAATAGTTTGTGGGGTCCCAAGATATTCAGCCAGGTATTATTTTGGGTATGTCTTTTATAGTACTTTTGCGAGTATTACTCTGCCATAAAAATGAAAAGTTTGAATCATTCATACTTAAATGGACATACCTTAGGGATATCCTCACTAGTGAAATAAATAGATCACAGATATGTAAACATCACATTTTTTCTCTGGTATGAGAAAATAAAGATGTAAATGAGTTCTAGAATTGTATGCTATATATTGTGAAATAGAAAATACTCAAAGCAAAATAGGGTGAAGGGGGGGAAATAATGAGATCATAACAAAAAGAAAGGAAACAAAGGTTATGTATACAGGGGTTGGGGGTGGTAGGGTGGGTAGGGCTATGGGAAAAAATGAGAACTAAGTTGTGTCATATAGTGGTACAAATTCTCATTGTTGAGTGTAATCATGATGTGTATATGTAAGGTACCAATAAAGATTTCAATAATAAAAAAAAATTGAATTGGAATATGTAAAGAACACTGCCCTGCTTAACAAAAGTGGCCTTTATCCAATCATTTGAGCTCCTGAATAAAACTGAAAGACTCATCAAAAGGAAATCTCTTTGGTCTGAAGTCTTGAGCAGCACCATTGGTGATTTCCCACTCCCTGACTTGAACTGAAATCTCACCTCTCATTGGCTTTCCCATTTGTCAGCTTTCAGACTAAATTCTACAGCTGTCCTGGCTCTGAGAGCTTCAGACTTAGAGTGCAACTACACCACTGGCTCTCCCAGGTCTCAGCTCGCTAGCTTCAGATCTTGGCAGTTTTCATAATCATGTGTGAAAACTCTTGTAACAGACTTATTTATGTATCTTGTTGATTCTGTTTTCTTGAGAATCTGGATGAAACATTCCCTTTCCTGTAGTTTGTATCTCTGAAACTTACCACATGGACCGTCCACATCAGTTACTCTTCAAATTTTTGTATCCCAGTAATGGCTCTTATAGAGCAAGATGTGCTTTCCTTTATTATCTCTGTCTTTTCAAATTCTGGATTTGTAATTTGCAACATGACATCATTTATCTGATAGTTAAGAATTGTTAATTTTTTAGTTCATATTTTTTCCTTTTAAGACAGACTAACCACTTCTAAACTCCTTAAATGTGTTGATAAGAAACTAGAAATCTTCCATATTTGTGCTTTAATTACTTATTTTGAAACAATTTTCCAGTCACATTAAAATTCTGGACATAGGGTTCCACATGGCCTTCCTTCAGTGTTAGCTTTCCTTGATGCTATCAAAGAAACATGAATGAAATGTACAAAGTATTCAGTGACTATTATGTTTACCTCCCTTGCTTGATAAGAAGCCTCTGAAAACTTAAGACTCTTTCCTCCTTGTTTGTCTCTTTATGCCCTTACCACTAAACATAGTGCTTACATTTAAGAAATGCTAAATAAAAATTTTTACATTTCCATTAAATGTTTTACATTTGTAGCTACATTCAAGATCTTGCAGTGTTTAAGATAGTCACACAGGGAAAATGGTTGCCAAGCCACAGAATTCTTACATTTAGCCTATAAGGGAGAAGTACAGATAAGACCTAAATTGATGCACTTTTCTTTTCTTGGAAACTAGTCCACTTTGGTACTGAAGTAGCATAGACTACTGAAGTTGTTATTTAAGCTTTATCTTTTAATGGTACCCTGAGGGTCTGTTCTGGGATTTCTTATTCATTAGATATTAATTCCTTAAGTAGCTGACTGCAAGTGTTCCTGGTTTAAGTTGAAATTGACCTAGCAATTTATGACATTGGGGACCTAATATGTTAACAGTGGAAGTGATATAAAATGACTTCAAATTAGATAATAGATAATGATAATAAATAGGGTTGTTAGAAAGAAAAAGAAACAACGTAGGTGTCTTTATGGGAATATTTGCCTAAATTATGAAACATTTTCACAAGGGACTACTAACTGATCCTTACAATTTTGTTTAAAAATAATTTTTATTGGAGTGTTTTACTTTTTGTTTTAAACCAGGTACAGGATATACATAAGAAAATGTTACTATGCACAGATAGGAATGGAACTTCAAGGAAACTATCAATTGTACTCATTCCTCATTCTGTTTAGGTAGTCAATAACTAGGACAGAAAGACATGCTACCCAGTGATAGAATACAGGAATGGATTCTAGATAGTAGATCTTCGTCTGAGGAACGGCTGGTAGAAAAATTTTCCTGCATTGTAGGTTGTCTTTTTGCTCTGTTGGTGGTTTCTCTGACTGTGCTGAAACTTTTTAATGAGATGAGATCGCAGGTGTTGATTCTTTCTGCTATGGAGGTTTTGTTCATAAAGTCTTTCTCTATGCCAGTGTCTCCAAGAGTTCTACCTAACCTATCCTCCAGCAGGTTTAGTGTTTCTGTTTCAGTACTTAAATCTTTAATTTACTTTGAGTTCAGTTTAGTGCATCCCTGGCTCCACATCCCTGGTGAAAATGTTCCCTCTACTTTTTATTCATTTTCCAGGAAGAGTATGAAGGCTCAACTAACAGAATGAGGAAGTTCATGCCTCTCTTACCTCTTCCTGTAATTTCTGTGTCTCCTCTTTCATGCAGCCAGATTTCATGGGATAGCATACAAATGTGGGCTTAACAACAGTTACAGCTGGAGAGGCCATACAATTTAATATCTATTTACTGGTACTTAAAATTTTTTTGAAGTTCTTACACTGTAAGATGAAAATGCTGTATTTTTCATAGTTCAACTTTATGAAGACTGCATCGGGGATATTCTGTGCAGTACTCAGGCAGACTTGAATGAGTCTTGTTTAGTACTTGTATTAGTTTTCTTTTGCTGCCATAACTAATGAGCACAAAGTTACTACTTTACTTTTACAGAAGTCAGATGTCCAGTGTGCTTTTCACGGTATCTAAAATTAAGGCAGCAGCCAAGTGGTGTTGCTTCGGGAGTCTTGTGAGTTAATCTGTTCTTCATTTTCCCAGTTTCCTTGGCTTGTGATCTCTTGCAACAGTGGTGTTGCTTCACCCTCTGCTTCCACCACACTTCTTTCTCACACTCAATCTCTCTTTCGCTTATGAGGACCTTTGTATTTCACTGGTTTACCCATGTAGTCCAAAGTAATTTCCTCATTGAGAGATGCTTATTTTATTTACATTCACAGTCAATTTGTTTTCTATTTATTTTGGGCCACATAATATAACATATTCATAGGCTCCAGTGCCTGTAGTGTGGGTAATGTCAGAGAATAATCCCAGTTTTCATTCTTCTGTCTAAAACACAAACAAGGTGTCATTATTTACCATCTTATACATTACATAGATACAATGAATTTGTAACACTTGTAGACTAAGAGGCCAATGTTTTAGTATAACATTTTAGACCTGCCATGCTTCTGCTCACCATTCATTGCCAACTCAATTTTCACTTCTATCTTCCTGTCCCAGCCTTCTTTTGGCCTCTACCCAACTACAAACTGTCTTCACAACACTAGATCTCAATGATTTGCCATATTATGTCTGGAACTACACTTGCTTTTTCTCTCCTTGATTATGACCTTCAAGTTTCAGCTCAAATTCTTTTTCATGAAATCTTTCCTACTTATTATGGCTGAAGAGTATCACCTTTTCAGTACTGTCCCCAGTCTTTTCCCATTCTACCTCTGCATTTATTTCATTCTTCTTTTCAGATTATTGTTTCCTAGACCATTATTTTTTGGGAGAAAAGCCTGCTTTTATCTTCAAGAAAGAAATCCATAAAACTGGCCATATCATCCTATGACTATTGCAGTTTCAGCCTCCAGCCCTTTGAAAATGTAGCCCTTCTATTTCTTGAACATTCACAAGGCTGTACAATGTCTGCTTTTTTAGAACATACTCTGAACACTTATTTGGTAACCATAGCTTCTTTCTCTTCTTCACCTTAAAAGAGCTGCTATTGAGGATTCTGAATGGCATGAAGAATGTGAGAACTGACCAGAGCATCATGCCCACCCTCATTAATTCTGTTACATGTACAGTCACTTGCCAGCATTTCCACCATGGCAAATATTGTTCTGTCTCTTTTGTTAATCAAACTTGTCCACCTTGGGATCATACTCCTTTGGGGAAGACAATCATGTTTAAACCTATAACCTCTGGCTGCTGTTAATTTGGATGTGTCATTGACTCTTAGGCATTTTGACTTCTCTTAGCTCTTAGTAACAGCCTCTCTGATTGGACACAAGTTCACAGAAAATGGGTTGATAATTTGAATTACTTTAGGTGAACTGTGCTCAAAATAACTTAATCCTCAAGCTTTGCTCTTAGATGTTAAGAATGTTTCAATCCCTTTGTTCAAATTTAAGCTGTTTTGCCAAAGGCTTTTCAGCTTCATATGAAACTCATCCCCTAGCAGACTTGCACAGTAGATATGTGCAGACAGTGAAGAATATCTGAGAGATTCTGATCTAGGACTACTTTATTGCCATTCTGCTATAATTCATCATGTATGTACCTTTTTTTGTTTGATGCTATCGATCCTTGAGAGGGAGAATAATTTCAGCATTCACCCCAGGGTAGTGTCATGTATTGCATACACTAGAGAATGGACAAGTCATTCTTGAATGACTGCAATTGCAATATTTGTAACATGAACATGGACATTTCCTCCCCATGTATTTAGATAAAAGGTTAACTTCATTGTTGGAAGAACATGAATAAAACACACAGTGAATGCAGATAGCCAGCAGATCCTGGAACTCTTTCAAAATGTCTCAGGTTGTTTATTCAAATCTGCCATTTCCTCTATGCATACACAGGCACACTTGGAATGGATGTGCCCTGGGAGAACCAGAATTCATCAAGGTTTTTAAGCCATTACTTTTTCTGTGGGCTCTTGTATGCTTCCTGCCCAAAATGTGAAAGCCTTGCTAATATCTCCCATTAGAGGATCAACAGAGGTTCAGAATTTGTGACTATAAAGCTGTTTTGATAGAACAGGTACAGTTCTATCTGAGTGAGGAATAACATAAAGTAAAAACATAAATGAAAACAAATTCAACAGGTTACACTTTCATATGAATAATCCATAGTAAATATGGTTATTTGTCTTCCTTTGAAGAAGAATTGAAAAAGCTAGCATTTGTTTGTTTTGGAATTTTTAAGGTATGTGTACTCTTTCCCTACTTTTTCAAAATGCCTCAGGTAAAAATAATAAAGGACAGTATAGTTTGTAGGAAATTCCTTTTTCATTTTTATTGAATCTCATGGGGATAAAGAAGAAAAAATGAATGTCTTTGAAGGGATTTGAGAACGACCTGAAGACAGAGTTTAGTAGTGTCCTGACATGATCAGCGAACTGGAGATGGAGAGCAGGTGGGATGGTTGGGAGGCTCAGAAATGCTCCTCAGAGCAGGAGCCTGATCTTGTTGCACCACCTTCCTGGGAAGTCACAGCAACATTTGGGAAAAGAAAATATCACAAAGACAAACTTCAGTTTCAACATTAAGAAGCATTCTACACTAACCCTGCAACATACAAGGAGCAAAGGTAGAATGTGTCTATTTAACTCAACTGCCACAGAATCATGCAGATCAAGGAAACTTATCCAAAGAGATGTTATCAGTCTGTCTTACTCAGCTCTTCTCCACAGCACTGATCACATACACACACTTCTTTGACGTGAGAAGATCACAGTGCCTTGACTACTGTCACACTTCATTTGTCAGATGCATATCCATCCCTCTTCATCTGTAGTACCTGGATTCTCCTCTGAGATTGGAAACATTCAAGGCTCTTCTGGAGGTATGGTTCAAATCATGGACAGGAGGCTGACTTCCCCCCATTAGGAAAGCAGAAATGCATGTCCTCTACCATGAGGATAACTGTTTTTGAGCTATTGAACACTTGGGTTCTCATGTTTCACTACTAGTTTTGGTAATCAATGTGCTTTCATGATTAGTTTTGCCTTTCTGGTGGTAGATTTTATGGTTCTAAAATATAATATGCTGACACTAGCTCTCATGGGTTAGCAAGCAGCGTAGCAAAGCACCATAAATTCAATGTTATCAAACTACAGAATTGTATCTGTCAGTATTTTGGAAGTAAGAGAACTAGGATGATGACCAGCCCAGACTGCCTCTGAAGGTTCCAGGGCAGAATCTTTCTTTCTTCTCTTTGCGTCTGGTGCTTCCAGAAAGCCTTGGCTTCCCTTGGTGTGTAGGTTCTTCAAGTCAGAATCCACCTCTACATTCATAGAGGCTTCTCCCCTCTCTCTATCATCCTCCCTAATTATAAGGATGCCAGTCATTGGCATCAGGCCTTACTTAACTCAGTCTATCTCACTTCAATCTTTACTTAATCCTCTTTGCAAAGAATTCATTTCTAAATGTCATATTTTGAGATTCATGGCTCACATTGTTTTGAAAGTCATTGTTCATACTACTTAAGAATACTATATCCCGACATAGCACTTAGTGAACAATATTTTAATAAACCCAAAGCTACAACACAGTCAGTATTATGTGACTCACTATTAGCCTAAAAAGCTTAATCATGAAGAAAAGTGTGCTACAGCCACCTGTTGGAAAGTGTCTAAGCCTAGAATAGCCATGCAGAATAAAGGCTTTCTGTGGAGGCAAGCATGCTCTTTCTCTGTAACCACATTTTAAGTCTGTGTCCTAAAACAAGCTATTTATCTAGAGCCCATTCTTGTGCATCCCATCCCTAGGAGTCAATCACAACATTTAGAAAGAGAAAATGTTGGAGAAGAACTGTGTGTACATAAAGTGGATGGCACTGTACAGCATCAGTAATGAGGGAGTTGCGCAGTGTGTAACCATACATACACTCATCAGCTCTTTAGGGTGCAAAATGAAGAACCTTTGGGGTTGAAACTTTTTGAAGAAATTCACCTTTTATCTTAACAATTGCAAGGAAAGTTCAAAATGATCACATTTTGTATGTTATCTATATAGATCCCCTAGGCTAAGGTAGGAGGTATTTGCATTGTTTACATAATGGGGTTATTTCTCATTTTAGCTCTCAGAGTAGGGAATTTTTGGCCTGTTTGATCTGGAAGTCAAAGTCTCTTGACTTCTCAGTGTTTCTTCTCTCCAGCTGTTTGAGAAAGTCTTACAGAGGTTTGGGAAGCAGGTGACTTGGAGGTAAAAATGTTCCATGTTTTGTTTGTTTTAATTACTTGCAGTTGGCATATGGGGAGAGATAGTCAATTAGGCAGCTAGGGTACCGATAACCAAGATCTTATAAATTCAGACTTGTAGTTGCGTCCTGATGAGACCCAAACAGGAAGCTATTTGTTTAAGGGATCGTCGCATTTTAACTGCCACCAAATCTAGCCCTTTCCAGATTGAAAAGCAAGTGCTGTTTAATTGCCCTCAGCATCTCTAAGCAACAATTAAGAACAGGAAGTGAAAAGCACCGGAGTCCAATTCTAACTCGAAAGGCAATAATTAATGTGAGGCAAGAAGCACTGCTGACTGTAATTTCTTTCAGTTCTGATGACTGACACCAGTTGGATGTTCACTGTGTACTTCAGCTCAGGATGCAGCTTGCATGCCATAAACACATATGATCAACACCATAAAATTTCATGCAGTGGAAAATTAAAATGGAAAATTAAAACTAGTCAAGTTTATAATCAGCAAGATAGAGTTTCCTGAGAGACATTTATAGTATTAAATAAAAATAATGTATTTGA
Organism: Petromus typicus; assembly: GCA_004026965.1. Lineage (NCBI taxonomy): Eukaryota > Metazoa > Chordata > Mammalia > Rodentia > Petromuridae > Petromus > Petromus typicus. Next base: position 30,153 of record PVIR01010796.1, on the reverse strand, counting down.
ATAAAAAAGGACACAATGGGCAAACACTAGGATGTTGGCAGCTAATTTCTGGAGACAACTTTTCTACTGGTACCTGAAGTATTCTTTATCACAGTGAGGTTGTCCTGGAATTTGCATGTGTTGGACAAACACGATGGTGTCTGTGGGTCAGGACTCTCCTGCATGAATGTTTGCAGGTGACTTGGGAATCTCTCAGGTCAAAGTCCTGGTCTAATTGTAAATCTATTTGCTTACTTGACCAGAGTTCTGCTGAAAGAAAACTTATGGTAGCCAGTACCAAAAGATATAACGAAGACATTTCAGGTGTGAGTCTCCTTTAAAAGTAAGTTATGGGGAAGTTTTAACAATTTCTAGCAACTTATTCCTTCACCCAGTGAGCTTTGGGGTTTCAATCTTAGCTACCACTCTCAAATCCTCGGGTTGTACAGACAAACATGGATTTCAATTGAAAAGAGGGAAGACAATGAAAAGAGTAATTGTTTTCAAAGCACAGGCATAAGCTGATTTTGAACGGTGAGTTCCCAACATATCCCCATGGACCATCCACCTGCCAGCATCTGTGACACTTGTTCTGGTCTTTGCTGTGGGGACAGCCTGGCCTCCCCACTCTCATGTTAGATCAGTGTGTTACAATATGGATCTGCTACTCTCAGCTAGTGACTGATAGAAGCTCAGATTAATACCCCAACACTCCCCTAGAGATGACCTTCTGTGGATTCCCTCACTGTCTCTGTACTGCTCGGTGGGATTCAGCTTTGATTGTCCACAGTGCAATTTAACTGATGATGCAAACTTTGCATCAGAACTTTGCAAACTCCCTCCCTAGTCTCCCTTTCTTCCTCCCAACTCCATCGTGGTCCTTTGAGGAGGGTGACAGCGAGGTTTAGGAGCTTCCTGGAATTATGATACTGACTGAATAACCTGCACTTCAATGTTTATCTCAGGCTGTGCGTTCTGGAGCCTGAAACCAGATTTTCTCCTTTTCTTCTGTCTTATCAGGTTCATAATGCTGATTTTCATCCACTGAAGCTGTGCTCATTATTGTGACACAGGAGGCTGCTCTGGACCCAGAATGTGCTCAGGTTTGCACATGGGATACTCCTGATCCTTGCAGTTACTCTACAGCAAGGCTCAGCCATCTAATAAGCCAACGTCCCATTTTAAATCCTGAATTAATCCCCTGGAACTTCACTCTCCTAGTTAAATATTTGTATGAGGTGTACTTTGCTCAACAACAAACAATATGAATGCACCACTTAGCAAGACTTTCTCCTCTGTCATCAGATGTCTGTGCCCACCAATCGGGGATGTCTGCGCAAAGCTCACTTGAGGCCTCCAGTCATCCACTGAAGAGGCAGTTAGGAATCAGAGAGCGCAGGAAACCTCAGGCAAGGCTGGTTCATTAGTGCCTCTGCTGATTAATCAGGACCTGGCTGGCACTTTGCTAAATGCCTTGAGGTGGAGTTGGAGGCAATCAGCCCTGTGGAAACTGCTTGATTGCTTCTCAAAGTGGCAGTTTGCTTTTGGACACTGCACTTGGTCCTGTCAGATTTGTATTGTGACCTTCAGTGAGGACAACGACCCTGCCTCCCAGTGCAAAGTTGATGGGCTCACTGTCTTAGAGTCCATTATATAAGGGCAGCTTCACCTAAAGAAACAGCCACAGAATCCTGGTGCACAATTAGATCGTAGCTTCATTAATGCAGCCCAATTATTGCATTTGGATTCCTTTTGTATTTAGCTTAGAATAGACACTCCCTCTGCATGTACCAAATGCTTTGTTTTGGTCTCTACTTTTAAAGAGTACAGCAGGCAAATGAAGCATGTTCTCCCTCCTACCCACACTAAACAGCCACATCACTGTAATAAGAACCTTTCTGAATAATTTATAATTTGCAAACAAAAATTCATCTGATTATGCAGAAATGACAGACACTGCATCACTGTGCATATTATCGCAAAGGACTTCTTTCTTCTTTCCATGTTGGCTCTTGATTATTTACCCAAATTTCAGAGAAATAACTATGTACACTAGTATCTTTAAATTATTTCTTAATCTACCTTTTAATTTTTAAAAAATGTACAGGGAGAATATATTTATTTTCTGTCAATCATTGATGATGATACATTCAAAACTATTTTTCTATGCAAATTAACAAGACAGACATTGGAGAGACTGTGCAGTTGGTTGTTTCATTTTTACTGGGAAGTAGTAGTTTTAGGGTTATCTATTGTCAGTGACTCATGACTATTTTATGTCCCATTTTTCTTTGTTACATGGCAAATAGTATATTACACATATCATTTGCTCTGTAGCTTCGTCTCCCTTGTCACCCTTGGTTTGCTATCAGATGTGAAAATGATGGAGCTCTTGTTTGTGTCTGGGCAAAAATATTTGATTAAAACTCATGGTTTTGTTGAGGCTACTTGAAACAAATCAGCAGGTACAGAAAGTAGGAGGGTTAATACTTATCTCAAATAATACTGAGGGAAGATTAGACATTGGGGAAGATGTAGGAGCTTTGGCTGAAAATGATGGTGTGGGGAGGAACTCAAGACAGCCCTCCACTTACAACTGATCTGTGAGTTCTCACACTGTGGGACTGCTTCAGAGATACTAGCTGTACCTGAATCGTGATCTATAGTCTGCTAGTTACTATTCTTGAAAGGATGAATTGGTATCCTCAAATTATCCAGTATACTATTCCTTTCTCCTCCTATTACTGATTTTTTTCCCTTTTTAATTAAATTTCGCTTCAGGTTGGTCTTGTTAGATTGCACAAGCATTTGCTATAACATAGTTATCAGGCTAAATTTCTAGGCATGATATGTTTTCGTGTATCAGACACCTGCATTTCCAGAATGTTGTACCAAACATTGGTAGATATTAAGAATGTTCACCACTGTGCAGTGTAATAGTCCTGCCTTCTAGGATATGGGAATTCATTTGTAAGTAACAGAAAATTACTTTCCTTGGACCATTGAGCCTTCCTATTTGCAAAGAAAAGCTTTTTTTCAGTCTCCTCAGCTGGGTGTTTTTCCCCTGGGGCGAATTTCTGGTGGCGGAAGCACTGCTTACCAGCTCACAACCCAAGAAAACTACAAGAAAATAACCACAGAGAACTGCAGGGTTGTGGTCATCTGGAAACTTTTTTTTTTTTTTTTTTTTAAGAGGAGTCTCCCCAAGCCTTTAGCATCCAGTACGAATTTCAAAACCATTTGCAAATCCACTGGTTCTAAAGTGCATATTTTTTTTCCTTAACTTTAGAAATACATCTGCATGATATTAAAGGTCAGTGGAAAATGCTGCCACTCCTTGCGGATCCTTCTCTGCTTTCTTATTTCACGTCAGGAGTAAGCGCGGCTGGAGGAGGAGTACGAGCTAGCTGTGGGATTGCCTGTTGCGAGGACGTTGGCATTTACCAGTGCTTTCAGTGGCACTGGGCTTGGATTAGTGGCATTCTGAGCAAGTTGGGACCCAGCCTCTGGGCCTCATGTTGGTTCCTCTTACTCTAGCTCCACAGACCTGAGTTCTTGGCCTGAAACCCATTTGATTAACATTATATTTTGAAATTGTGTCAGGCCAACATCTCTCTGAGAATATTTTCACTACTGTTTTAGTTGGAAATCAGCCACTAACTCTTTTTAAGCTCCTTGAAGCATTGGGAGATGGTCAAACTTTTCATTCTGTAATAACCTACAGTGGATTTAAGCCATGCCGTATTTCCAGTTCTCAAGTCATTCCATCTCCTCCGTATTAGCACGTCTGCTGGTAGTTAGGAGAAAGCAGACAGCTCTCCAAGGACTTCCCAGATAAGAATGTCAGGAGAGGAAACACTTCCACATGCAGCAGTGGCGAGGGCCATCTCTCTTAATTTGAGATATCTGATTTTGTAATAAGGAAAGTACTTTCTTGAATTGTTGAAAATACCATAAATAATAAGTTTAGGTATTTCACCAATGTTTATTCTGTCAAGGATTTCAGTTTACATGAGTAAGAATATTTTTCAGGCTACATTAAGTTTTGAAACATGTCAAGAGATTTGAAGTTATCCACGGAGAATGAAAGTGCTAGAGAAGCCCAGACGTGAACCAAAGACAATGCCTTGGGCCTGTCACACCTCAAAGGGACTGAGGTGGGCTTAGTGTTTGTGTCCAGCACAGAAGTTACTACTGTGGAGAACTGGATTCCTATCATTTCCATCTTCTGCTATTATTTAATCACCTTTTTGGTAAGAATTGTCCTCAGGAAGATTAACAACAAACAGAATGAGACTAGGTCAAACACTGTCGTGGTGAACTACAGAGATTTCATTCCAAAATTGTTGAAAATACAACTCTCCTTTTTGGTGATTAAAGTATGAACTCTGTACTCACACAAGTTAACTAATCAAATATGTTCTGGATTTTTCACTCAGAATAAGAAAAATGCCCAATGATCTACTGAAGATTCACATATTAGCCTTTCAGTAATGTTTGTTGGGGAGAGCAGTTGGAGACAGGGTGTTGCCATGTAGTCCAGGCTGGATTTGATCTCACTATGTAGCCCAGCTGGACTCAGATTCCTGGCTATCATTCTGCCTCAGCCTCCTGAGTGCTGGATTGCAGAGGTGCCACCCACCACACGTGGCTAGCCTTTCATTAACTTTTGAGATTCTCATCTATATTTACTTGCTATAACAATAGCAACATTATTAAATAAGGACAAGCCAATGTGAAAGTTAGAAATCTGTATGTTCTGTTGATTCATTCTTCATTGACTTACTTGTACTGCACTTTAAGCTCAATGAAATGAGCAGCATGTATTCCTGTAAAGAAGGAAGTGAATAAGAAAGGAACAGTTTTACACTGAACAAAATCTACAAAATGTACAATTTATTTCACCTTTAGGGTTCTCTATTTACACTTGAAGCGTGCATATTTGCTGTAAGAGAAGGAAAAAACATATCTTGTATAGCTGTGGTCATATAAAGAATTTTCAAGTTGGTACAAGTGCTTACCCACCCAGGAGAGCTGCTGAGAAGAAGAAGGTAGATAATGACAGAAAATTTTTGTGAAAACAAACTAAGGTTTGATGCTTTCCAGAAGGCTGGAGAAATAACTAAGTGGTATTGTCTTTGTCTCTAGGCAGAGAGTAGTCTTTTGGGTCAGTGAAGTTTTTCTCTCCTCTTCTATGGTTAGAAAAAAAGATCTCTTTATACAGTAATCTAATATTTGCCCTTTTGGCAGGGGTAAAGGTCCCTCTGATCAGAAAAATCTTCTCAGATAGTATCCTTTGGTATTTCCAAGCATAAATCAATTTAGACAATTTTGTTTTTGAACTGTCTCCATTTATTTCAGACAATTGTAGTGATAGATAGGAAAACAGAGGGTACAGAAAATAAAATGAGAATAAACAGAGTTATGTTTAAAATAACAGTGGTAGCTGCTGCATTCTCTGAGCTTCAGTACTTTCACAGGGTGTCACATGCTGTACTAGCCTTAGCATAACATGGAAGAACTGGAATTACTGCACTTTTTCTTAGAGATGAATAAAATTTCACCCAAGAGAAATTCAGAAACATTATCGAAGTCACACAGTGCATATGGAGAAGCCAGAATTTGAACTGGAGTCTCTTGGAAATCCAATCAGCATTATTTTCATGGTCACTTCCTATTCATGAGCCAGATTTTCTTGGTCAGATAGAAAAACATCTACAGTTATCAAAGTGGAATCAGTCCATTGTTGTTTTCCTCTTGTTGTTGCTGAAATTTTTAGTCTATTTAGTGGCCCCCACATCTCCAAGACAGCTCCTTTACACTGTCAGTGACTTACTCAACAAACAAACAAAAAAACAAAAAACAAACACACAAAGAAAAAGATTAAGAACACATAATGAAAAACACCAAAACATTTAATTAGGCAAAACCATCGGAACCAGAAGTTCAAATAAATTTTATTCACCATCAGTTATACCTTTTCTGTGACATTTGCCACATAAAACTCATTCCTAGTCAAAACTTTTGGCCGGGCGTGGTGGCTCACGCCTGTAATCCCAGCACATGGGAGGCAGAGGCAGGAGGATTGTGATGTGAGTTTGAGGCTGAGCTCAGGGCCAGCCTGAACCACAAAGCGAGACCCTGTCTCCAAAAACCTAAAAAAACAAAACAAAACAAAAAAAACAAAAAACAAAAAAAAAACTTTTGTCATCAGTATTACAAGAATTGGTCACTCATATCATAAATATTATTAATAGCATGTACTTCTACTTAGGAGATATTGTATATTTTTATTAATTTTTTGATTGATGAACCCTAACTGTATACATTTGTGGATTACTAGATCATCTGTTGATGAATGTACAAAATGTAGAATCATTAAATCAAGTTAAATGTTTATATATCATCTTGCTAATTCATAATTTTTTATGTTGAGACATTTGAAATTACTATTACTTTGAAATACTTAATATATTATTATTGACCATAGACACTTGCTATGGAATAAATCACTTGAAAGTATTCCTTCTGTTTTTCTTATGCTTGGCACTATTTGATCAACATCCCCTCATCCACTTATTTCTGCCAACGTCTTGTTAACAACTCTCCTACTCTGAATTAATAATCCTATTATTATAAAAGACATATTGTAATTATTTCCCCTCAAAATACTAGATCTCATGTTGAACACTTATATACCATTATTTTTGGCACTTTCTATAGCAATTTTGGAAGACTTTTTTGAAAGAAGTTTGGATTAAAAATAGGGTGAATGGTGCTATTGAGTGTCATCCAAGGAAAAGTTAGAGTAATGAAGTCATTGCTGTGATCTCACACGACACCACGTGGCTCCTCACTCTTTCTGAAAGAGAAGTTTATGGTTTTGTTATTTTCCAAAAGAGAAGGGAATGAAATCATGATAAGTGCACATTGAATACAATTACATTGATTATCTTGCTTGATAAAGTACTTACATCTGTGAGAATCCTGATTGGCTCCCTCACAACCACTGTGCTCTTATGCACTCTCTGTCCATTGTTTATTCCCGCAGTGGCCAGATTGCTACCAGCCTCAGGTCCCACTGGAACTTGTCTAAATATCTATATGTGGTTTTGCTTCTGAGAATGTTGCTGTTAAACTGTCTTTGGGATGCAAGTTATATGAGTAATTACTTGAAAACGTTTTTCATTTCTCTCTGTCTCTGTTTATCCTCTGTTTGTGAAAACAGGGCCCTCTTTCCTCTAGAGGGTATGTTTAATGCTAGATATCCTTGAAACCTTTTCTTTCATTCATTTTTTTTGTGTGTGTGTGATTTAGTAGAAATTTCCTGTGTGCCCTGTCATTGCTGTGACCTTTACTGAAGTTTGTTGAAGTTTAAAAAATGAGAAAAATATTTTTTAAATATCAGATTTTTCAGCAAGCTCTGAGTAAACAAGTGACTATATTTCTGAGTATTAAATAACAGTTCTGAAATTTTAAAATTTTTTTATTATAACAAACATGTCCACAATTATTCTAGAATAACCTAGGTCCATAGTATTTGACTTCAAGGCATGTGCCTTTATTATATAAAACTAAAATACACAAAATAATAAAAATTAATTGAATTTAATTGCTAAGACTAATATAGACAGAAAGGGTAGTGTGGATGAAAGTTAGATATCTTTATGATATATTTCAGATATATCTTTTCAGGCTATGCTCACACTTGTCTTGGCTGTTATTTTTCTTTGAGTAACTAGTAGGAAAGTTTTATATTAAATTAAACTTTACAAATACCACTGTGCTGTCATCTCAGTAGGTTACTTTTCCCTCTGGACTATTAATCTCTTCCTGCAGAGACTGCAATCTTATTTATTATTATTATCATAACAAGTTGTCCTGTGATTGTTGAATAGGAGAAAAGTAATGACTATATTACTAATCAATCTACCTATAAATATTAAAAATACTGCTTTCAGGCCGGGGATTTAGCTCAGTGGTTCTGGCACCTGTCTTGCAAGAGCAAGGGCCCGGGTTTGACCCTTGGTAACCACATACAATACTAGGTGAGAAGATTCACACCCAGCAGCCTAGCAGCAATTAGTACTACATACCACAGTGCTGGGCATGGTGGCTCATGCCTATAATCCCAGCACTTGGGAGGCAAAGGCAGGAGGATTGCTGTGATGTGAGTTTGAGGCTGAGCTCAGGGCCAGCCTGAACTACAAACCGAGACCCTATCTCAAAAAAAATTGCTTTATATATTTGAAATAGTAAACTAAAATAGCCTATTTATAAAATGAACCATACAAAAACTACATACTTAAAAGAAACTGTCAATATCAAATACTTGTGCTTTTGCCTTTGAACATTTTCTTCCTATTTTATGAGGAAGTTAAAGGAAGTAAAGAAGGGAAAAAAATTCATTGTGAAAATTAAAATATTGGAAATAAAGGTTATAGATATATAGGATGAGATGATACAGAGGGCCAGAGGAATGGGAAAATAATGAGAATCAAGATATATTATGTACAAGTACAGATTTATAATGTTGAATGTGACCATAATGTATGTCTAAAATGTACCAATAAACTCAATAAATGAAAGAAAAATAATTGTACTCTCTTCATGATATTTGTGACAGACCATTTCCCAAAGTTGGCCTTGGTATAACTCCCATCACACATATTCTTTCATCAAATGGCCCTGCCTTGTCCATGTGATGAGGAACAAGAGGAGGGCCTGTGGTTCCTTTCACTCAGAAGATGTGAAAGAAGTGACACTAACTCATTTTGGAAGAAGCCCTTTACTAACTTGATTGCTTCTCTCCTTTGCTTCTTGGGACCCTCCGGAAATATAGGGAGTGAAACCTGATAGAAAAAACAAAGCATTCTGTAAGGTGTTTAATCCATGTGGGGTGGACAAAGGCATCAACTGGAGAGACAATGTAGGGACACTGGTGCTAGAAACATGAGTCAAAAACTTAACCTCAGTCCCAGCTCCCTGGATGACACCATAGAGGTCTAAGACCAACTTAGCATGCTCTTCCTGAGTTCTTAGACTAACAACCATTAGTAAATTGAAGCAGTTGTTTTAAGACTCTAGTTGTATTGTATGCTTAAATATGCAGCAATAGGTGGCTAGCACCTTAATGGAGATATTAAATACGATGCACATTGATAAAAAACAATTGGTTTTACAGAATGATCTGTAGGCTTACAGTAGTCTGACATACAAGACAGTTGGGTTTGGGCCACTTTTTGCACACATATTTCAATATTTTCTTAAACAAATCAAATAAATTTTCTTGACACCATGAAGTGTTATATGCAGAACATTTCTAGGAATTAAAATATCAATAGTGAAATTGTTTTCAAAACATGAATAAAGTGATAATATTATAGATGTTTGTCTTGTGGATTAGTTTTATTTCTTCTCTAATTACCTATCCTATGTCAGATATTATAAGTTCATCCTTCAAGCTTCACGTGCCTAAAAATACATACATATATTTATTTTATTTGATATTCAAAATATTGTAAGGGGTTAAATACCCTGTATAATTTTAACTTACAAGTCTGGGTAGATAAAGCAGTGCTTTATTCATGAAGAATGTTGGAATTGCTTATGGGCACAGGAAACTACTTGCAATACAGGTGATGTTCTTTAAACACACATCATCTACTATTTCCACTGAGCAGATGAGGAAATGTAAACTTTAGAAAGAGATGAAAAGCTAGTCTTTACATTTCAAATTGAATGGTCTGTTGACGTGTGAAAAGCACTTCTTAAGAGTCATTCAGTTTTGTTTTAATTTAGTGTTCACAATGTGTTTCCGGAACGTTATTTCAGATGCTCTTGGTAAACTTAGGCAGATAATAGTTTCTAGATAAAGAAGAGACAATTAAAGTTAAGCTTTTGACAGTCTGAAAAAGAACAAGGAGTAAAGCTATTGCTCAAAATCAATCCTTTTGATTTTAAGATTTGTTGCCATTTTTGTATGCCACAAGTATCTTCTCTAACAATAAATGTTGGTGTCTAAAACCTAAATTTAAAATTCTGAGTAAAACATTTTCAGACAAGATTCAGATCTTGGAAACAATTTTCTATAGAGTCATGTAACTTCTAGCTGTTTGATCTTGGGGACATTTCTTAGCTTCTTCGTGCCTTCATTTTAACTTTTATCAAACATTCACTTTTGTGGTGTAATTTATACATTTATGGAGATGTAGTGCACTGCAAATATTACAGGATGAAGAGAAACAATGAAGCCAATATTAGTTTTTCTTATTTGAAAACTGCCTATCCACATGGCCAGGCATAATGAAGACTTGTTCATCCCACCAGGATATGTGGCCACTGCAAAGGAATCATCACCAGGTGAGGAAAGTTAGGCCCTGAGAACAGCCACTCCATCCCAGAGATCTGCTTAGAAGCTGATCCTTATCTACAGATGAACCTCAGGAGGCTAGTAGACAAGAGACCTGGGAAGGCTCGTGCTGGCCTGAGGCACCTTGGTGGAATAGACAGTGGGAAAAGTTGGCAGATAATCGAAGGGAACAAAATGCATCCTTACATGACTGGTAAACAGTAGCAGAAACTGACAAAACAAGAGAAAGGGATTTGGGTAGTTTCGGAGTAGTCAGAGTCATGTGTAGACATCTGCTCTCACTGCAGTAACAAAATACTACTGACTCGGTGTTTAAACAATAGAAATGGGCTTCTCATGGTTTTAGAGGCTGGAGTCTGACATCAGCATTTTGCAGGCTTGGTTTTCCTGAGGTTTCTCTCCTTGCCTTGCACATAACTGTCTTCTGTCTTCTCAACCACTGTTTTCCCAAAGGCTATGTATTTCTGATATGATATCTTTTGCATTTATTATCAAGATTCCCATCCTAGTGGAATAGAGTCCCACCTCTACAGCTTCATTCAACTGTAGAAAGGCTCTGAAGGACTAACTCCAAATATTGGGGCTTAGAGCTTCATTCTATGAATTTTGAGGAGAAATAAGGTAGTTAACAACAAAGGAGTATACAACAAAGCCTGGTTGGCTGATAACTGTAGCTTTTTCCTGTATCAGTTTTGAGTGACTTAATTCAGCAGCCAATTATATGGCTCAGTTTTTAATGTAGCATTGCTCTGAGGTACCACGGGTGCAGAAACTGACAGGGAAGTTGTCATCTAGAACCCGGAGCATCTCAGGCCACGTGGCTTCCTCCAGTGCTTGCCTGTAAAAATCGCTTTCCTGAAACAGGATAATTAGTGATGATGATCACTCTTCCTTTGTATTAATAAACCTCCAGTCTTTAGACTGATTTCAACCTCCTCAGGCTCTTCATTGCATAACAGGGATGCCATTTTCAGGAAGGTAGATTTGACATATTTAACATGCATGTCTTCAAATCTTAATCCTGAAGAGAGGCTAATAGTGTGCACTGTCTGAAGTCTATTTTTATGATATGCATGAGTAAAACAATCACTTTTAAGTGCCAAAACTATGAAATATCCTATCTTGAATTATATTTCTTACTCACTTGAGAAGTGCGATAATGTACCATCACCTCCGAGAGATTACTACAATCTACATGCTTTCTTGAGGCATCAGAATAGCCAAAGCAGTTTAACTGCAGGCCTTGTATTTGCTATTCAGAGTCCTGTCCTTGTAGCAGGTCATATCAGAAATAGTATGTCCCAAAACTCTGAGTTCCTGCTCCTGGTGCATGTAAGTTGTGTGAGATGCATGCTAAATATCACCAACAGCTTGTAGCTTAGGAGTCTAGCAGTAGTCATGAAAAACATTCACCTATGCTTTTGTGTGTGTGTCATCTAAATTATGTGGACCCTCCAGTAAGAATGTAATTATTTATCCAGATTATTTTTGTGCATGCACAATTTTTGGAAGAATTTTTTGAGTTCCATATTGGTTCTGAAATTTAAAAGAAAAGATTTGAACTTCAGAGATAATTCTGTACCAGAGAAGGTTAGTGAATCCCTTCAGCTTCTCTACTAGCTAGTCATAAAATGTGATTATAGTACAGTATATTTCACTTTGATTCTCATCCCTACTCTTTACATCAGCACCTGTTCTACTGCTGTTTAAAAGAGTTTTTTAGATCTAACTTTAGAAAGTCTATTACAAAATATCTGAGCCTGTCTTTTGAAAAGTGAAAATACCTTTAAAATATGTGCAAGTAAGTGAAGGATGCTGAAGAAATGAGTAGGACCACAAAAGCTAGGGAATAACTTAAACTCAGAAACATTACAAAATTTTATTCTCACTATGCTTCACATTTAGGGTATCTACTTCAAATACTCCATATATTTAGACTCAATGTATCTAACTTTCTATTAAGAATGGAGAAGGTTGTGGAGATCAGTTTGGAGATTCCTCAAAAAGCTAGAATTGGAGGTTCCATTTGATCCGGCCATTGCCCTGCTAGGTATATACACACAAGAATTAAAAGAGTCATATTACAGTGACATATGTGCACCCATGTTTATAGCAGCCCAGTTTGTGATGGCTATATCTTGGAAACAACCCAAGTGTCCATCAACTGGAGACTGGATAAAAAAGCTGTGGTTCCTCCACAGAATGGAGTATTACTCTGCCATAAAAATGATGTTTGAATTATTTCTACTTAAATGGACATACCTTGAGGATATCCTCATAAGTGAAATAAATAGATCACAGATAAGTACATATTGCATCTTTTCTCTGGTATGAGAAAATAAAGATGTAAATGAGTCCTAGAATTGTATGCTATATATTGTGAAATAGAAAATGCTCAAAGTAAAATAGGGTGAAGGAGGAAAAATAATGAGATTATAACAAAAAAGTAAGGAAACAAATTTTATGTATATGAGGGGGTGGTAGGGTGGGTAGGGCTATGGGAAAATGAGAATTAAGTTGTGTCTCATACTGGTACAAATTCCCATTATGGAGTGCAATCATGATGCATACATATAATGTACCAATAAAGATTTCAATTAAAAAAAAAGAATGGAGGGGTGAAAAGAAAACTTTTGCTGAAACAATAGCAAAGCAACGGCAAAGTTCACAGTTAATTCAATTTATTTGATATGTTTGAACTCACATTTCCTGGGCACCCTCTGTGTTTGAGGGATCTCCTTGGGGACAGGTAACATGGAGATGGAACAAGGCACTGAGTGTAGGAAGCATGGAGTAAGTGTAGAGAAGACAGGTTGAACAAACCATTCCAGTGAGGGGAATACTAAATGGCCTAGAGATGTAAGGAGCTATGCAACTGAATGAGAATATAATCCTGTATAAAGGTTAGGGAAGTTGCCTTTGTTTCACTGCTTGGATATTTCTTATACAATGTGAATTTATGTGGAGGTCTATTGATACAGAGGAGATGGACCTGGGCTTCATATGTGTTCATGATCATGCTTATTTGCAAGAATATTTACAAAATAATTTGTAGTTTGCTTTGTGTTTTAAGATTCAAATGTAGAATACAAAGAAATTATTGCCTTTTAGCATAAGACAGTGCAGTGCTGAAAACCCCTTGTTTGCTTGAGTGAGTCAGCCAGGGCCTCCCCACTCTCCACTGATATCTGAGACACTTCCTGTCAGTGGGTAGCTGTAGGTGAACCTCTCCCAATCTTTTATTGCATGGATGATTTACTCACTGAAAATGACTGTGCTGCATTACTGCTACTAGGATCTGAACAGGTTTCCTCGTTGGTTCCCCAGTAAATCTGTGTGCATGGATCTCTTCCTGGAGATCTGTGGTCTCCTGGCCCCTCTCTTAACTCTCACTGACAAGTTCATCTAGTATTTTCCATGTGAAGATATTCTGATTGCCTTAGATGATGTCCCAGTTAATCTTAACTGTTACCTGACTCAACTGAGACTTCTGAAGATGTGGTTGGCTCGTGGGCATGTGATACTCATCAGCAGACTCATCCACTGTTAACAACAGCTGGACATGCTGTTGGGAAGCAGGCTCAGTTCCAGGAGGAGGGCGCCCCAGGAGGAGGCCTCTCTACTCATCTGTAGAGAGTATGTCTCTAGAGGACATTCTTTCCCTGTGTTCCATTTTCTATATTTCAGAAATTGCGAAGCTTTGCTCTACTAGGTCCTTTCTCTATGACATTTCTGCCTTGGACATGGGACATGTTTCAGTGGACATGGACTGAAACCTTTGAAACTGTGAAGGAAAATGAGTCTGTCTTTCTTTAACTTGGTTATATCAAGTATTTTTTCATAGCTATGGAAAGCTGTTACAGATCTATAATCATAAGCTGGTTTGATTTACAGGAAATGATTTTAAAACAGGCCTCAGTAGATACTGAGATCCACAAAGATAGTGTCATCTGGGCCACAGAAAAAGAAAATTTCAAGAGATTTCCAAGATTTAGTATTTTTATGTTACATTTTATGCTTATCAACTAATGATTGCTACAGAAAAAGAGGTATGGGAAACCAGTAAATCTTATCCATACAGCAAGAAGGAGAAAGTAGAATGTTTAGACCTGCTTTATATTTGAGGAAAAAAGTGAAACATAAGGTAAAAATATATATATGGTGTATTTTAAAATATTAATGTATATAATTATACTAATAAAATTTTTAGTAAAAGTATACTATCCCCTTATTTTAACAAGTAAAGTATTGTAATATGCTGAAGGCCAGATTCAATATACAGTGCCTGAGGTATTTTAACTTAGGTGCTGGAGCACAGTACTGCTAGGTCCTGACCCAGGAAGAGCCTTATACACCCAGCCCTCATGCCTACCCACCCCTCCAACCTCCACACAACTGTATGGATGTTAATGGCTGACAATGTTGCTTAAACAGAAATTTAACATATGAACATACAAGAGTTTATTAAAAGAATGAAGGCAGAAAAAATATACCTCCATCTGCCTTGAAGGACAAGCTGGAAGAGTTTGAGCAGAGAGTTGTAGGCCCTGATCAATATGGAACATGCTCACAGGTTCCAATGGATGTATCTGGATTCCTTGACAGAGGGAGGGCAGGTACAAAAGAGTGACCAGAGCAGCACTCTGCAGAAGCATTGGTGCCCCTGGAGGAGCACCTGTTGACCTGGGAGTGAGGAAGTACTCTCCTGCACAACCAGTTGTGATGCAATATAGTAATATCAATGGCCACATTACTCAGCTCCTAACACGTTGTGGGTCATTAAATAGTACAGCTACTTGCTGTTCCATATAGAAGATTCTGTTCCATCTGTGCATTCAAATAAGGAATCTGTCTTGTATTATTAGTGCTTCCTGGTACCTAAGCTTTGCATACTGAAAGGTAGAAAAACATCCCAGCTCCAACTCTATGGGTTTAACGAGGTCTCTCTTTTCTTTATATCTTTCTGTCTCCTTTCTTTCCTTCTTTCTTCTCTGCTTCTGCCTCTCATTCTTGATCAAGCTCTCTTTTCATCCTTCTTTTCTCTCCCTTGCTCACTTGCTTGCCTCCTTTCCTGCTACTGAGGATTGAATTCTACCACCTTCTACCACTGAGCTACATCTCCAGCACTTTCTATGTTTTATTTTGAGGTAGAGTTTCACTAGGTTGTCCAATCTGTGTTGAAATTGTGACTTACCCATTTTATTTTTTCTAGTTGCCAGAATTATAGTTGTATGCCATTGTGGCCATCTTTGAGAGTAACTTTTCTATGTGATGAGAAAGTAACTATCTAGATGTTTGGAAAAACTGATGGAAACAAAAGTTTCATTGTCTAGAAATACGTGAAAAGTGATTTTCTATTTTAGAAGTTAGATCTGAGACTGAACTTTTGGAGTGAGAATTATTATTTAATAAAAATATATGCAAAAAAGATTGATACTGGATGTTACATGTTATAAGGGTTCTTTTGCTTCATTCAGATAAAAATCACAAATCAGCAAAGATCAGTTTTGCTACTAACTCTGGACTTAGAGCACTAATGGTCCTCAGTGCTTAGTGTTACAGCTTTGGACCCGATTGCCACCCATCAACATCACTGAGCACTAGATGTCACTGTCAATACTGCCAATTTCTGGTCTCTATTACGGCTGGCTGACACTGCACAACACCAGATGCTACTGATTAACACTGCCCGTTTCTGATCTTTGTTAATGACCTTTATTTGTTACTAGTCTCTAGAGTTCTTTAGAGATAACTTTCCCTAGTGTTTGAATTCTTTTAAAAGTAACTACTCTGTCCACACTACTCAGGACAAGAATCTCAGCCTAATTTAGAGGACTTCTAAGCTCATGTTACCCAATAAAGTAATCATATATTTAGATCACCAGCATAAGAATTTACCTGAACAAGAAGTCTGTATAGCCGGGAAAACCATCCTAAACTAAGCTCAAAATTATGAGAGAAGTAACTCTTTAATAGTATTAACAGCCCTGTGATTTGTCCAAACTTAAGTCTGCTGAGTGGTCCAAACTGGCTTAAACTCGAACCTGCTAATCTGTGCCTACTGGTTGGGTCAAATCAATTCTACTGCTAGGATAAAATTCAGGCATAGTGTGGTCAACAGTAGATACTTCTTAGAGTAAGTGGAAGGCATCTAAGACAGCAGCAGCTACTATGACAGCTCCTTTGCAGAACATCAGAGCATAGGGCTATTTGGCTGATAGACAGCTGCTGTGACTCCACAGAAATGGTGTGGCTAAAATCAGGGAGTCAGCTGGAAGGCACGCTGTGCTAAATGCAGCATATCGGGCTTGGGAATTATGGGCCCAGGTCTCCCTCTGATCACCTCCAGTTAGGTGTAGTTTCCTTACTGCTTATTCAGAGAAGCTCCAGCCTGTGGAACAATAGGATGTGCTACTACTGACAGCAGAGTGGCATCTTGTCATGATGGCCCAAAGAAGCACTGAAAAATAACCCTAGGGATGGTGAAAGGGCACTTTGGCATGTTACTCAAGTCCATTCTCATTACTGATATGAAATACATATGACTCTAGCCACTTAAAGGAGGACAGGCTTGCAGTTTTGGTGGAATCAGTGTTTATTCAGCTGTTTACAGGCAGCAACAGGATGGCAGAATGATGTGGGAGAAGAAACTTTACTACATGGTGGTCAAGAAGCAGAGAGCAAAAGGAGTGGCCAGAGATGAGAATACACCCTTCCATGTCACACTAGCAGTGCCTCACGCCTTCATATTGGGCTATACCTCAGAACACGGTATTTGGGGGAATATTTCAGATCTAAATCAGTACATTCTGCTCTGATTCCTCAAAGACTCTTATCCATCTCATTATGCAAAATACATTCAATACAAATATGTGAGTCTACATTGTCTGAATGCTTTCAGCATTTTTCAAGAGTCTCCAAGTCCAAAGTTCCTCTGAGACTCAAGCAAACTTTTAGTTTTGGTCCACGTAAAAGGCATAGAATACACAATCCCTTTGCAAGAGTAGAATAGTAGAAAAGAAAAATTACATCAAAGCCATAGTAAACATCAAAACCCAAAAGGGTAAACACTAAATTTTATAGCTACATTTCCAGCACTAAGGAAGCCTGTGCTATGTTAGCTCCAAGAGGCTTGGACAACCCTACTCATTATAGTCTTCCTGGCTGTAAACCTCATGGGCTCTCTCACTGATTAGTTCTGTTCAATGCTGCAGCTTTCCTCAGTAGACAATTCTCATTACTAGCATCTCCCACTGAACCTGTCACACATTTTTACTTTACCTACTCGATCTTCTAAAATCTATTTGGAAGGCTCCCTCACCCAATACATCTTACATTCTGTACATCTCTAAAACACATCTTGAACGATGCCAAGTTGGCTTTCAGCTCGAGCATTAGCTGAGCCCCTCTACCTTGGAACATGGCTGCATATGCCTATGGTGTCGCACATGACTGAACCTAGGGATTCACTTTGCTAGGTGACTTTGAATGTGTAAGTATCCTAGAGACTTTCTTTTCAAATGAAAGATTGACAGTTTTGCATCCTTGAGCCTGCAATAGTTGGATTCTTGCTGATTCTTGAGATACTTTCAGGCTATTTTTTTTTTCCTTGTAGAAAGTAATTGCCTTCTTTTCAGTGTTAATCTTCTCAGCAACTTCTCATTCATTCTATCTTTGAAAACATATTAGTTTTGGAGAAACTGTAGACTTTCAATTCATTCTGTTTTGCTATTTTCTCCTGATTTTCTCTGAAGATCTAAACAAAAGTGGCCAGCAGCACACGTGTCATATCTGAACATTGGGTTGGTTCCCTTGCAGTTTCTTCTGTGAGATTTGCTACTCCACTGCCAGTAATCTCAGTTTCTTGCAAAGTTTCAGGACATGAACAAAATGCTGATGATTTTTTTTAATTACAGAATAATATTCATGAATTCTATTCCAATATCCAACGGAGTCTTTTTCTTTACTAGAACTTCCTGAGCCTGGGCTTTATATTCTGCATTCCTAAGCTCTGACTAGCACTGCCCATCACATTTTAGGATCATGCAGCATGCATCTTCAAACCTTTAAAAACTCCACCTGCAAACTAGTCCTAAAGGATTCTAACCTACACGATCAGGTGTGGTCACAGCCACACCTACATTCCAGTTTACTGTATCAGTCATTTTACTGTTGGTGGAACAAAATACGCCACGCTTTCAAATTAAAGAAGTTTATTTTGACCAAAAGCTTCAGTGGATTTAATTCATGGTCAGTAGCATCAAGGCAAAATGGCACAATGGAATGATGTAGTTAGTGGAGGAAAGCTTCCAAATAAATGACAGCCAGGAAACAAAGAGAGGAGAACGTAGCTGAGGATAAGAACACTCTTCCAAATCATGTCCCAGTTTTATCTCTAAATGTGAGACTTCTGGGGAATAATTTAGATTTAAACAAAAACAGAAGGCTATTGTGGGATGCAGGGCAATGAGAGGAAAGAGATTTGTGTCTCTTTTGTCAGTCAAACAATGGCCCCCTCTGGATATCACAGAGAAGAGACTTGTCTAAGGTGCACATTAACTGATTATGCATTATTCTTCCTTTATTTGATTGGTTCTGCAAAGTTTATGCATCGTAAGTTTCACTCAGAAGAAGATACAATACATAGTGGATTTTCCTAATTTACTTGAAGTCATGAGATAAGCTGATGGCAACATGTTAAGAATATTATGACATCATTGTTGACTTCATATTGACTTATTGGTGAGAATATATCTAGTGACATTTGTAAAGTGCAAGTAATTCTCTTTTAGTACACTCACAGTATTTTTCCAGGGGATTTAAATGTAATACATCATTTTCTGAAAAATAATATTTTCTTTCATGGGGGCGTGCAGTTTTCTATATTATAGAAGTCAATTTTCTTTACTGTTTTCAGGTCAGAACAAAAAGAAAAAAAGGAACTAGAGAGCCAGAGGATCCTGGACTACTCTCCATATTTATGTTCATCTACTAAGTGCTCCTTCTGCCTGAAGCAAGATGTTCACTGCAGTACTAACCTTTCCTGTATTCTTCTCACCAGCCATATCTTCCAGTACTACTTGTTGGCATCTTCCTTGAGTGTTCATCGAGTTGGGTTCATATAAATGATGCCTCTCCTCTGGTGTCTTTTGAATAATATACCCTAACTTATTAAGTGAAAGTTTCAAACTTTTATAGCAATATGTGTACTAAATACCTATAATTAATTAAATGATATTACAGCATATTTTATATCTCAAAAATCTTTGTATTCTTAGCATGGCTATCAAACATGTTACATCAGTATTTTCCAATATTCTTCCATAAGTAAATTAAAATATGAGTTGCATTTTTACTTTTTCATTTTTATAATCCACCAGCTGTGTTCATTGCTTTCTCAACATCTGTCTTAAAACTAACCACTTATCAATATTAGACAGTGGCAGCTCTAGAAAAGCTAATATCTCTTTCCAATAATGTGCCTTCCAATGAGAACAAATGACTCACTCTTGCCAAGTTGTAATCAGTTCTTCTAAAGCAGTCTGACTGAGTCAAACTGTAAGCCATAAGCTATCACTTTCTCCTATTAAATAATAAATAAAAAGTAGTAAATAATTATGGTTGGCATGAATATACAATTTCATTTTGAGTGTGTAATATAATACACTGCTTTTATAGAAAATAAAAAAATTAAGTTAGTGTTACTTGCAAACTTAGAACTTAGTTTCCACGTACACCCCATCTGCTTCAAGGCAATTGTCATAAACAACTCACTGGTGAAAGATGGTTCCTTGAATTCCCTTTTATACACACTTAAGGAGTTAAGGATCCTTGAGAATTTCCTTAAAGCCAAAAAAAGTAACTTTTCCCATTCTGTAACTTTAGTGTTTTGGAATCACCTATGAAGCTTGCTGTAAACAGATTGGTCTATGCCAACCATAGTATTTCAACTTCTATAGGTGCTATGGTAAAAATGTTTGTCTTTCTCCAAAATTGTTGAGTTAACCTTTTTATTTTCAAGGTAATAGTATGAGGACATAGGAGCTTTTGGAAGGTGATGGATTAACAACCTTCATGAAAGAGATTAGTGCTCTTATTAAAAAGGCCCAAGAGATTTCTTTTCTTTAATTCCAGCAGATGAGGACACAAAAAAATAGCCACCTGGGAAGCAGTTACTGGATTGCTTGTTTCCTTGATCTTGGACTGTGGGTTCTAGACCTGGAAATTTTCACGCTGTGGAGTGATCCAAAAGTAACCTTATTATCATTTAATCCAGGCAGTAGTCTCTTCAGGGAGAATGAACATTAGTCAAAGTCTATAAAGAATCACTTCTCAAGTATTATTTGATATCTTTGTTCTTTGAATTCGTTTTACTTGGTAAAATAATATTTCTATCACAAACAATTCCTTAGTAGTTACATATATATATGTTTATATATATAAACATATATATATATATATAAACATATATATATATATATATATATGTTTCTAGGTGTATGGAAATACATTCTTTTTGCTTGTAAGTCACACCAAATATGTTATTTAGCTACATGGAATAAATAGGGTGAGAAAATGACCGTACCAAAAGTTTCTGGTTGTTGTGATGCTGTGAGCTGAGAACCACAATTTCAGAATGAGTGTCCCAGGATACCCTGCAGGTCAAGTTTGCATTGCAGCTTCTATAGGAGGAAGTTGTATTTCCCTGTGAGTTTTGAGAGTTCCTCAGAAAACATTGCCAGAGCTCTTTGCTAAATCGGGTTCTAGAAGAGTGAGTAAAACCCAATCAAAAGAATAATGACCTTTTCTGTTCTGAAAACAAACCCTGAAATTTATGCCTGACCCTTTATGTAACCTACTATTGACAGACACAAGATTTATTTTAATACAAGTATTGAATATGCTTTACTCTTAGACTTAGTGGGCTAAAAAAAAAAAAAACCCACTGTAATAAATGCTACTTTCCCCCATTGTGGCTATTTTATGAAGTGGGAAATAGTAAGAAAATCAAGAGTTTCAACAGCACAGAAGAGCTACTAATTACTTTTGATTGCTCTGAGAATGTGGGAAGTCACCCACCATGACATCCCTCTTATGAGGGAAGGAAGGGGATTTGGGGCCAATCTCTGACATAACAGATCTTTGAAGCTCACTTGGGTATGCTAATGCATCGAGTGAGTCATAGAGAGGTGATTGAAAATTGGGACAGATTTCCACCTCTCTAACTAGGACATCATCCTAATGCCTAATGCCTGTGAAGAAGGGAGTAGAAGTACTAACATAATCTGCCTCTTGTGTAAGCTCACTTTGAACCTATTGGGAAAAAAATTAGGCCAAGTTTACCTAGGAGGAAATCAAAACATCAATAAAATAGCCCTGATTCCAGAAATGTGAACTAAATACATTCACTTTATAATGCATGAGTGAAGTAGAGGTAGAAAACATTATCACATTCATTCAGCAGAATTCTAAACTCAGTACAGACATTCATTCTGAAGCTAGTGAATGATTCAGAGCTCCCACCTGTTACTTCATATGTAGGTGGATTGTTGGCTGAGATCTAAGCCTATTCATAAGTGAATTGTGTTCAGGCCAGTTAAACATTTCAGTATTAAAACTTTCAAACCCGTAAAATGTCATTGAATCAAGAGAATAATTTAATCAAGTTTATAGCTGTCTGCAAACAATGATTCTTGAGGGGTATTTAAGGAGCAGTACTTACAATTAAGCAAGAAGGTTTTAAAATCTGTTAACCTGCACTTTTTCTGTTTGGTTGATAGGTAGACAGATGATGGATAGATGGATGCTGATGGTTACCTACCACTGCAACAGGGACTCTAGGCTTTCATTTACTAATCATAGCACCTATACTGGTTATTCTGTACTATAAAGACATTGTGTGTGCTAGACTCATTTTGAAGCAAAAGCAATCCTATTGAACTGGCTGGTTTTTAAAGTAAAAATGTGTTCACATTACAAAACCACTGTAGCAAAGCATTTCTATTAAAATAGCCCTGCTGCTTATATGTAACGCTTTCTGGACTGTCGTGTGGCTCAGAGGAGCTGTGTGAAGCACACAAAGGCATTAGAGTAATCATTAAAGATCAAGGGCTTTCCAATTATCAAGTCACACTCAGTAGACAATAGGCAGAGATAAATGAAGCATGGCTTGGCAGTTTCATATTCTGAATCAAAGATTTTTTAGGAGACAAAGAAAAGATGCCTGCATCTTATGAAAGACATGAGCATTAGTCAAGTTCTAAAATAAAGAAGCTCATCGAACTTTCCAGCTATTCCCTAAATGCTTCTAATCCTCATAATGTTCCATGGGAAATGTTCTCATGAAATATTCCCTTGTGATATAAAACCTAGGGTTACATTTGTGGACCTTTGCTATACTTCTGTATCGAAACTACTAGTCCTAAATAAGCTACCTTATGACCTCATTAACTGAAAGCCAATAGGAACTCAATTAAATAACATTTGTGTGTTGTGTGTGTGTGTGTGTGTGTGTTAGTTTTAGCAAAGCACACAAAAATTCACAAAAAATAAACATCGTGAAGAAGTTCTTTGAAAAGAGTGAATTTCAAGGTTTAACCTGGGGTGAAATACACACAGACCAATCTTCCTTATTCTTTATATTTACACCTACAACACTGTACCATGATCCTGGAAACTCCAAATGATTCCCTCGAGCAGTGCAAGAAACTCACTCATCACTGAGAGACTCAATTATATTTTCTGGACAGAATGTACTGAGGTGAGTAGGAGACTAACGTCATGTTTCAGGATGATTTCCAGCAGCAAAGGAGGAGAAATGGGACAGAAGCTTTCAGGAATAGTTTTAATTCTATAATATTTAATGTAAAAGGAATCATTGATATCAGTTAACTGGGGCTAGGTCATCTTCCACATTGCCTCAGCTCTGTCATTTGTTCTATGAAATTGTTACCTGACTTTCAGGTGAGATGT
Organism: Petromus typicus; assembly: GCA_004026965.1. Lineage (NCBI taxonomy): Eukaryota > Metazoa > Chordata > Mammalia > Rodentia > Petromuridae > Petromus > Petromus typicus. Next base: position 6,830 of record PVIR01010796.1, on the reverse strand, counting down.
CATTTTTTCAGTACACAAATGGACAGAGCTGTTTCACAGTCTCTAGATGTATCTTAAAATCTGGGTTAGGAATACATACTTCTGGGTTTGGCCTGGTAGGTCCTGGAAGCAATATCAAATTTCTGGACCCTTGCTCTCTGGATCTTCCCCAACTCTTTTTCCTAGCTAGAAAGTGAGTAGTTTTTCTCTACCAAGCCCATCTGCTATGATGTGTCTACCTAGAGACAACCAGTCATGGGCTGAAATCCCTGAAACTGAGAACCAAATAAACTCTTCCTCCTTTAACTTGCATAAGGCATTTTGATCACAAAAAGAAAAAAAAAACATTTGAGTTGCCAGATCTGAGTAGATTCATATGATATAATGATCCAGCATATATTATCACAAATTGGTTCAATATTACTGAGAATGTTTTGGGAATTCTATGAAATGAATAAGGCACTGTCTCTAACTTCCATGAACTCATGCCTCACATGAACTATCGACCAATACCTGCAACTTGTGCTTCAGAAGCATGTAGGGAATTAAGGCATATTATTATGTAGTTAATTCAGTTAAGATTTCGAAGAAGAGATTCAGAGAAAAAGTGGCAGTTGGCAATTGGTTTAAGCTTGGAAAGATTAGTCAGGCCCACCAGGCAGAAGCAAAGTATAGCACCGTGTAGGAAGAAGAAATAATATTGGTAGACTTGGGAAGCCTGAAGAAGTGACTAAGGTGTTGCCCTACAGGTTGATTTATGAGATCTGTCATTGCTTTTTTTCTGGATTTCAAGTCAGACCATTGTAGAATCTCTTAAAGTTTTTATTATCATATAGTCTGTACTTCTGGCTTTAGAACTTTATGAAATCTGTGTCTCTGGAGGAGCCAGAAATTCTACGTCTTTGGGTGATTAATGGCCATGTTTTCTGCTATTTGTATTAGAAGCATGACTATACAATCCATGTCACAGGATAACAGCAAGTGAAGATTTTGTTTAGAGTAGTAAGAAAATGAGGCCAAACTCTACCATTAACCGTGGGAAACTCAGTTGTTTTCTTTATTTTGGTGTCTATTCTAGCTGATCACAGTTGACATCTGGTTAGTTTGTGATTCTGCAGATCAATGAGCCAACAGTTTAAAAATACTTTTTTGGCTAGATTGTGTGAAAAATCTTTTGTATTTCATGTCACAACTGACCTATATATTTCAATCTGAAAAAAATACAAGTTAATCTCGTAATCTGTCACCAAGTTTACATTGCAAGTTATAAGGAGTGTTCTTATAAAAGAGGAGTTTTTAAAAGCCTCACTTCTATTACAATTGATTTTCAGGTAAATAACACAATAATATTTGAGATAACATCACATGCAATTTAAATTTTCAGAGAATTAAATAATGCTTTTTAAAGCTTTATTATTGAACATTTATTTGTACATTTTATATACACAGCACAATCACACTCAGTATTAGGAATATATACCAGTATATGATATGAATTAATTCTTTTTTACTCCAAAACTTTATATTTTAACACACACACACACACACACACACACACACACACACACACACATATATATATATATATATATAACAGCGGAACAACTTTTCAAAAATGTTTCTTTAACTCTGTTGTTTTTTTCAAGGTTTGGCCATAATTATGCCTTGTCTATGTGATTATGAATTTCTTTTGTCATAAGTTATTGTACAGCCTTACATATATTGTAGTGTCTAACATTTATTAAGATCTTATTCCCCAGTATTAAAAGTCTAAATGTTTACTATTCATTTTTCATTTTTTTTCTGTTTCTTTTAGTATTCATTTGTAATCCACAAGTATCTGTCAGCTGATTTTCAATTCATTTTAAATAAAATCAAAGCAAGAGATAGCTCACAAAAATCTAACATATTCTATTGCTGCATTGGAGCCTGAGGTTACTAAGATTCAATCAAATTCCAAGGTGTAACAGTCTTCTGTAAACTTGAACAAATTATACTAGGAGACAAAAAATATTATAATGTGCCTTAAAATCTCCTCGTCTGAGATAAACTTCAATTTATCTTATGAGCAAACTCATGGTCTCTACAATAGTCTTTTTTCACAGATAGGCTTTTTTATTTTGTCTAGCTTCAAAGTATCACCCATAGGTAAGTCAAATGTTACTACTTTAACTTCTTTCTGTAATGAGGTTATTGGTTCTGTGTCTGTGTGGGGCTCAGTGTCATAACATTATTTTCATTGAGCACAGGGCAGATGGTGGGCTGGGTCTTTCTCTTCCTGAGATCCTGGCATCTATGTCTCTGGCAGCATGTTAACAACTGCCACAGTAAGAAGGAGGTGGGCAAGAATAATAAGGAAATAAAATAATAGTGACAGTAATAACAGCATCAGTAATGACAGGTATTTGTAATAGACTGCTATAAATTTGTGTTGGACTGTGAGATATTGTAGTTCCTTTCATTGCTATTCTTTTATTTTTTTAACTTTTAAAATTATCTTTATTGGTACATTATGAATACACAACATAATCACATTAAACATTGAGTTTTTACCAGAATATGACATGACTTGATTTTCATTTTTTCCCTTTTCTCCCTGCCCTGCCTCCCCCACCCCCTACATACATAATCTTTGTTTTCTTTTTTCTTTATTATTACCACATTCGTTTTCCCTCATTATTTTCTCTTACACTCTTTCCTTTTATTTTCTACTTCACAATATAAACTATACAAACTACAACTCATTTACAACTTCATTTTCTCATACCAGAGAAAAGATATGATATTTACACATCTGTGACCTGTTTGTTTTGCTTATGAGGACATCTTCAAGGTATACCCATCTGAGTGTGAATGACTCCATCTTATCATTTTTAATGGCAGAGTAATACTCCAGTCTATAAAAGAACCACATCTTTTTTATCCAGTCTCCAGTTGATGGACATTTGGGTTGTTTCCAAGACTTAGCAATCGCAAACTGAGCTGCTATAATCATGGGTGCACATATGTCGCTGTGAAATGACTCTTTTAATTCCTTTGTGTATATGCCTAGCAGAGCAATGGCCACGTCAAATGGGACCTCCATTCCTAGTTTTTTGAGGAATCTCCACACTGATCTCCACAGAGACTGTCTGAGTCTACATTCCCACCAAGAATGGAGAAGGGTTCATTTTTCTCCGCAGTCTCACCAATATTTGTTACTGGCTGAATCTGAAATGGCAGCCATTCTTTGTAGAGTGAGATGAAATCTCAGTGTTATTTTCATCTGCATCTCTCGAATGACTAATGATGTTGAGCATTTCTTCATGCTGAGCATTTCTTCTTAGCTTCTCTTACTTCTTCCTCTGCAAAGTATCTGTTCATTTCAGATGCCCATTTTTGAATTAGGTCTTTAAATTTGGGTGGGCTGATTTTTTTAAGCTCTTTATATATTCTAGATAGTAGCCCTTTGTCTGAGGAACAGGTGGTAAATATTTTTTTCCCACATTGTTAGCTGCCTTTTCACTCTGTTGGTAGTTTCTTTTGTTGTGCAGAAGCTTTTTTAAAGAATGAGGTCCCATTTTTTTTTCTCATTAGCTATTCTTTTAATTGGCAGCAGTGATAGTTCCTATATTTTGTACCAACTTAGCATTAGAAAAAAATCTAAAACTAAGTCAGCTAAGTGATTTGAATGGGGTTCTCTGGGAGGAGATAATCTACCATAAATTTCCCTCCTCACAATGTGTGACAATTGTAGTGAGACGGAAGAGGAAGGCCATAATCAGGGCAAAAGGACTTCGGACAGTACCACCTCCATTGTGTACTTCTTGGTTTTTTGAACTATGGAAGGTCCACAGAATGTCCCCTGCTCTCTGAAACATTTAGATTCTCACTCCACTCAAGAAACACAAAGAAGATAAAGAATGCAGAGGAGAATTTTTGATACACAGAGGAGCAACATACATAATATGATACAGAAGTGAAACAAAGACAAATGGGAGAAAGAAAAGAGAATTTGAGACGCACCTATAAGAGAAACGTAGATATGCACAAAATGAGAGAAACAAAGAGTATGCTTAAAAACTTGGGTACTGTATACTTTTTCAGGACGTCATTTTTGTGAAGGAGAAAGAACAAAGGAGTTCCATGAATAGGACTGGGACTGAACCAGTATAGATTGAAATGTGTGGCTAACTCAGAGACTTGCTGTACCTGAAAGAACAGAAAAAAATTGTCCAGGACAGTGTGAATGTTGTGCATGTGAGTGAGTGTATGGGGTGGGGGAAGGGGCAGAGGAATAAGTACACTGCTAAAAGAATAAACTAGGACAAACAACTTGAGAAATTGTCCAAAGAGGTATAGGCTGCTGCTCCAAAGCAGGTGGGAAAAATGACCTTGACATGAAAGACAATGAGGCCTGAAGGACACCACTCAGACTAGAGGACCCTGGCTCAGTGCTGTGATGTTAAAGCAAAGCCTCCTGTGATCCCTCAGTTTGGAAATTCGGAATTGGAACAAGGCAAGAATGGTGATAGAAATGAGTGAGAAAGACAGATGTTGACCAAATTAAGATCCAGTAAAGCCAGAGTTAGATGGATGGGTGCTCAGCTTGGAGATTTTGATGCTGGGGTTTTTGTTTTGTCCTGCCAATGGCGAAATTAGTTCTATCTGTGAAGCCAATTTGAAACAAGACAACAAAGAAGGAGAAATTTTGCACATCAGTGTGTCTGTCTGTCTTCTTGGATTAACAGGGATGACTCAGCTCTCATTTTGTTTCCCTCACACCAGCCCCTTCATCAAGTGAGGACTGGCAGCAGCATGATGCTCCTGCACGTCAGTATTGAGGGCCACGTCCAAGGTAGTTATTGTGGCAGCTCTAGCCATCATCAGTTGGATTGGTTTTCAGCAAAAATACATTGAGTGAAATGGTTTCACAGTGCAATTTATTTTAGCATGTCACTTAATAATACATGAGCCTAGCACAGATGGCGCCTCACCTGCTAAACAAGTTTAGATTATGACACATTTTCAAGGATCGTCAGCACCAGTTACATTCTGCCATATATTACTGATATTTTTATGAAATGGTAATGGGTCCTTGCCAGATTTCCAGCAGCTTGATATGTTGTTCAAAAAATGTTGATAGTGCCATTTAGTATTGTACGCTCATCCCACCTATTTTTTAATTTTAATTTTTAAATTATTTCAGCAAGATTTTTTCTATTTTCTATTTTTATTTTCTGTCCACATTAAGCACATGAAATCATTTTTATGTTAAAAGTTAAATCATTATACATAGCATGTCAGGGGGTTTGGATTTTTTTCTTTATATGCTAATATTTCAAGGAGCCTTTCCATTATTTCTCTTTAATACAGGAATATATATTCATTTGATGTACATGTAAACATTGCTTATTCATTGCATTAGCAATAGCTTTACTAGTATATAATTCTTATGGGATGGGACACTTGCTAAATATAAAATTCAGATACTTCTCTCATCTCTCTGAGATAATTATTCAATGGATTTAGATATCTTTTAAATTAAAGAATAAAACTTATAACCCATTCTCCATGGCCTCTGTATTTTTGTGTGACTCTACTGTCTTGCCTCATTAAGCACAGTGCTAAACATAGAACAAATGTGCAGTGACTGAATAAAGATCCCTAATAAGGCTTATTTTTGAAGTTGGGCCACACTCACATAAAGGAAAAAGAAAAAAAAAAAGAGGCATGACACTCTGAAAAGATTTGCTCTGGAAAATAGGAAATAAAATTTCTGTTTCTTTCAAATCACCATCCCCGGAGACTAAGAATGACTGGCAGGAGCAGCACCTTGGCTTCAATCAGGCCCTTCCCAATTCCTGAGCTTCTCTTGTGAAGCATCTGGGTGAAACCTATGGTAAAGAAGGGAAAGAAAAAATTGATGGTTAAAAAAAAGTAAATAAGGCAGATAGATAGATAGATAGATAGATAGACAGACAGACAGATAGATAGATAGATAGATAGGGGTGGGGCTATGAAGGGCAGGGGGATGGGAGAAAATGAGAATCGAGATATGTCATGTGGTGGTACAAACCCTCAATGGCAAATGTGATCATAATGTATATATAAAAAGTACCAATGAACTCAATTAGAATTTCAAAAAAAAGTCTTGCTGATTTTTTTGCCTCTGATACTGGAATATCTGAATTCATTTATCTTCTTTACTTTTGATTAGGAGGAAAACATATAAAGAGGCTTTAGTGAAAACAAGAAAAACAAAAGGGAACCTACAGACAAAGTAGTACTAACGCTATCCCGGAAGATAGTGTAAAAGTAGTCTTGTTTGGGCCCAGAGAGCATTTGATGCTGAAGTGTATGGTTTTAATGGACTGAGGCAAAGAAACTAGTGTCTGGGGAGTAGACATGAAGTCAGTCTCATGCAGAGACTGTATGGTAATGGGATATGGCCGCAGAGCCCTGAGGGAGAGGTGACAACAAAGGCATTTTTCTGAGTGACACATCATGTGAAGAACTTTGGGAACGGTGTGGGTGGTACCCTATCCCAATGTGAGTTGGATTCTCTTTTATTTTTCTTTCCTCCTCCTAGCACCTCAGTCTCTGTCTTTACTTGAAGTAGAGCTTTAAGCCTTTACAAATCAGTGCAAGCCCAGCTTTCTCTCTAAAAGAAAGATAGTAGGATCATGGACAGTCTGGAACAAGGTACCTCTGAAAATAGGAGGAGCTTATACAACAGCCTTAGGAAAACTTGGAGCAAGAGTGGAATATGCACCAGAAGGGATCTGATGATGGAAACATCCTCTACTCCAGAACACTCAACCCTAGAAAATATTAACATAAGCTATACACGTCTGGAAGCAAACATGGAA
>PVIR01010795.1:0-48968 GCA_004026965.1 Petromus typicus | reverse complement strand
GGAACCACTGAGCTAACTCCCCGGCCCTCATCTAACAGGTTTTTAAGGTGATACTAGATATTGGTGTCATAATTCAGTGTTCTGGACTAAGCTATATTATCTCTGAGCCTCATGACAGTAAAGGCTGGATATTTTGTTTTTCCCTTAAACATGGTAAAAAGTCCCTAATTGAATACTATACTTACCAGCTTTTAATTTTATAGGGTTGAGTCATTTTGTTAATCCGTTGTTAATTTTGGATGTTTGTTTTATGTAAGTTACGCCTAATGTCTCAGTTTATCCAAGGAAAATGTTAAGTAGATTTTCTTTGTTACTGTCTTAGGTTATATGAAGTTTCTTTGACAAATTACAAAGTGATTAATTGATATCATATTCCAATTGGCATATGTAGGATTCTTTGAGGAACACTGTCACAGTTTATTTTTTTAGACCAAGTTCTAAAGGACTATTACTGGGTAGAGATTAATAATTCTACAACTATTTTAAAATTTAAAGATCTTTGTGATTTAGAGGTTGTTTACATTTCTGGTTAATAAGTGGGAACAGTTAGCAAATGAAAGTGTTATTTTTGCTTTTTTTTTTTTTAAGACAGGGTCTCACTTTATGGTTTAGACTGGCCCCGAACTCACTATGTAGCCCAAGGTAGCCTTGAATTCTTGGCAGTCTTGCCTCTGCTTCTGAGTGCTGGGATTACAGTGTGAGCCACCATATCTGGCATTGCGGTATGTGGTTACTAGAATCGAATTTGAGACCTTATGCTTGTCAGGCAGACTCTGGAACCATTGAGCTAAATCCTCGGCCCCATAGTCAGTGTTTTAAGGAAAACTGCTTTGTTATGTCTTAGTGCTTTTGGGGACTGGGACCTTCATGATCTATACAGTGCCATTTCCTTTTTTTTTTTTATCTGTTGAACTTACTGTTGTGCAGTAGTAAGGACATCTTTACTGTTTTAGTCAAGATATGCTCTCTATTTTCCTTCCACTTGCTGTGGAAAGTAAAACTTCTGATTTTCTTTTGAAGCTACATAATTAAGCATCACATTTGGAAAAAGCACTTCCCTGTTTTCCTTCCAGTACATTTCTGAGGGAAGAGTCAGAGTGGTTAGTCATCAATATGTCCTTCTAATTACGAGTTTTCATTCTTAATAGATACAGTTTGGTGGCATCTTTTTCACTTTGAGGTAGCCTTTAACCTTTACCTGACTTTGAGATAGAAGAAATCTTATCTTTTTCTGAAGAACACAGCTCGTGACCTCTGGTAAATTTAAATTGGGAAGCCTTGAGTTTCTGAGAGAGCCATTTCCCTGGATCCAGCTAGCTCATTCCTAAAGGAGCTCCCACTTGGATGGAAGGAAGTTTATTTATAATAGAAAGAACTGGAAACAGTTGAAATGTCCCACAATAATAAAGTGACTAAGTAAACTACGGGGTGGCCACTTGATATGGGATGTAGGTTTTCATTTAATATGACAGATATGAAGCATTTATGGTACAAAAAATGCTGAACACAGTTACATGTCTTGAATGGTTATAGTTGCATGAGTTTATCACAACTTAATAAGATGGAATATAATTCATTAATAAAAAGAAATGGAGTATGATATATCCTGCAACTTGATGGACCTTGAAAACATGCTAGTGAAAGAAGAGAGATATAACAGACTACATATTATGTGGTTCCATGTATATGAAATGGAATAAAATATAAGATAAAAGTAGGTTGGGAGTGAGGGAAAGGAGGTTAGACAGAAAGAGTGACAGGTTTCTACACGCTTCTGAATATGATAAAAATTACTGAAAGTACACTTTAAGTACATGAATTATATGGAATGTAAACTATAGTAAGCCAGAATTTTACACATCGAAAAATACATGCAAATGTTACCCATGGATGTTAAACAGTAAAAATAAGGATAATTTCCCTGTTATAGTCTCCTGCATAAATTCTCCAAGTACATTTTGGTTTTTTGAGATAGGGTCTCACTATGTAGTTCAAACTGTCCTTCAACAACCCACAGAGTCCTCTTGTCTCTGCCTCCTGAATGCTAGCATTACATTGCTTTTATAATAGAAAAATATATTTCATAATGTTAAATGGATTCTATTTAGTATGGGCTCTTACATCCCATTTATTCAGTCACTAGTCAGATTGTTTTGGCACTTTCTGTCTCTGAGCTTTCTGCTCTCAGTCAACTGTCTGATGTCTCCAGATTTAGTTTGGGCCTTTATTGGTGTGTGTCTGAACCATTAGACCCTTAGATTCAATCTCTTTTCTTATTTATTCCCATGCCAGTGCATTCTCCACTTGGCAGCCAGATACATTTTCTTGATGTGAAGAGTTTTATAAGTTAATATTTAATTTTTTGAATAGGCAATATAGTCAACATGCCACAGAATTCAAAGGACACAGAGTTATGCTCTGCAGAGTACCTCTGCCTTCTCCTTTGTTCTGCTGTCTCGTAGCAGCTTTCTTCTCTGGAGAAGATTCTAATGTGCCCTGTTTTGGTGTCTGGAGTATGTTTAAATGCAGATGTGGTAGTTTTTCTTCCTGAAATCTTCCAAGAGTGTCTGTCACCTGTCAAACCACACAGTTCTTGCCTGTTTCTAGCTTACATGGCTTTCTTAGAACGGTATTTAGTGGAATTCAAAGCTGCTCCTTCAAAGCACCTAGTACTAGGCACAGTCTACGGTGTATGGTGCAGGGTACAAGTTTCTGCCTTCAGGGACCTCATCTAAAGGAGAGGGCCGGATAGCTTTCCTCACTTTCATCTCTTCCTCTTTTAAGAACATTTCAAAATCATCTTCTGAAAATCATTTACTAATTCTTTGCTCTCCTTTCCAATCATTGCTTTTACTTTCCGTCCTTAAGCCCCTTCTCAGAGCTGTGCATATGTAGTCATTTGTGAGCTTATCCTGTTAGGTTATAAACTCAAGGTTTTTTCCTTGGTATTTATTGATTCAGTAATATTTGTGAAAAGAATCTCCATTTGAGAGTCTGAAGGACCAGGTCTGCATGGTTGCGTGAAAGTGTGCAATCTAAATTCAGTACTTGAGTTTTTTTTTTTTAGGTTTTTTGAGACAGGGTCTCACTTTTGTGGTTCAGGCTGGCCCTGAGCTCAGCCTCCAACTCACATCACAGCAATCCTCCTGCCTCTGCCTCCCGAGTGCTGGGATTACAGTCTGGGATTACAGGCGTGAGCCAACTGATTGCTACTGGGCATGAGTCTCCACGCCCAGTATTGTTATGTGGTTACCGGGGAATCGAACCCGGGCCCTTGCACTTGCAAGACAGGCGCAGGAACCACTGAGCTATATCCCCGGCCCAGTTCTTGGGTTTTTAGCTTTGTTGGTACCAGGCATAGAACTCAAGACCTTGCCCTTGCGAGGTAGGCATGGTACCACAGAGCTAATTCCCTGGTGTAATATTATTTATTTATTTATTTTAATTTTTTGAGACAGAATCTCACTTTGTAGTTCAGGTTAGCCTTGAATTCAGAGCTAGCCTTGAATTCATAGCAATCATTCCTCCTGCCTTTGCCTTCTGAGTGGTGGAATTATAGGCATGAGGCACCACGCCTGGCATTATGATATATAGTACCAGGGATTGAACTCAGGACTTTATGCTTGCCAGGCTGACGGTGGAACCACTGAGCTAAATTCCTGAACCCAATATTAACTTTTATAGTACTTTTCATTTTGTTTTGAGCCAGGGTCTCATTGTGTATTTCAGTGGGCTTTGAACTCTATGTAGCCCAAGTTAGCCTCAGACTCATGGTGATCTTCTTGCCTTGGTCTTCCTTGCACTGAAATTACAGGAGTGTGCCACTGTGCCTGACCAGACCTTTGTTTAGCTTTTTTTTTGAGACAGTCTTGCCTTGTAGTTCAGACTGGTCCTGAACTCAGCCTCAAACTCAGCAATCCTCCTGCCTGTGCCTTCCGGGATTACAGATGTGAGCCACCACGCCCAGCATTGTGAAATGTGGTTCTGATTACTGGTAAGGTGTGAGTCTCCATGCCCAGCATTATTGTATGTGGTTACCAGGGATCGAACCCATGCCCTTAAACTTTCAAGGCAGGCGCTGGAACCACTGAGCTAAATCTCCAGCCACCTTTTATTTAACTTTAAGTGGCATGTGCAAATACTCTCTTTGGTACTGTGAACTGTGGACTTTATATATATATATATCAACTTAGGCACATACTTAATTAAATTATTTGTTTACTTTTCTGTTAATGCTCAGGTTAGCATAGTGCCTAGCACCTCATTACAGTTCGGTTTGTTGATGTTAAATAATATTTATGGTGTTATTCTTTGTATAGATATCTTATGTCTCTGACTGGATTTAAGCTTCTCAAATGTGGGGTATGTTTTATTGTTGTTTATGTATCTCCATTTCTTAAAACTCTCACTTTATCACACAGAAAATAACAGTTGAATGAGCAGAAGAGATTGAGAGGTTAATCACATGTGGGTTTAGTTTCTTTTCACTGCTTGCTTTATTGTAACCTGGGACCTGTGAAAGCAGTAACCCACCAGTGCAGCTCCTTCTTTGGCTCTCATCTGTGGAGTGCTCTGGGTTCTTGCTGCCAACTGATTGAGGGTGTTTGCTTGCTCTAGCAGCTTAATTGGCTGAGACAGCTTTTGGCTTGCTGACTGCATCTGCATATGGTAGACATGGAAGAAAATTTTAACCAGAGGGAATGAAGAGAAAATACTCTTCTACCTTTGACTTTTGTCTGGATTGGGATTAGAGTCTGATTATGAGAGTGGAGATGGGACCTTGTCACTAACTGAGAGTGCAGAATGGGTCCCTAGGCTATGTGTGTTGTTAAAAATATATACAGTATATAATTTGTCATTTTAACCATTTGATGTGTGCAATTCAGTGGTATTAAATACATTTGTGATGTTTGGTAACTATCAACATTGTCCATTGTGAGAGGTTTTTCTTTGTTCTCTTTTCTATTTTATTTTATTTTATTTTTAGGTTTTTTGAGACAGGGTCTCACCTTGTGGTTCAGGCTGGCCCTGAGCATAGCCTCCAACTCACATCGCAGCAATCCTCCTGCCTCTGCCTCCCAAGTCCTGCGATTACAGGCGTGAGCCACCATGCCCAGCACTGTAGTATGTGGTACTGATTGCTGCTGGGTGTGAGTCCCCATACTCAGTATGGTGTATGGTTACCGGGGAGCAAACCTGGGCCCTTGCACTTGCAAGACAGGCTCCGGAACCACTGAGCTAAATCCCCGGCCCAAGGGTTGTTTTTGTTTTGCTTTTTTCTTTTTTGAGATAGGTTCTTACCATTTAGTTCAGGCTGGCTTTGAACTCACAACGATCCTCCTGCCTCTGCCTCCTGAGTGCTGGGATTATAGGTGTTTGCCACCATGCCCGGCTTCTATTTTAGGGGTTTTTTTTTTGTGACAGAGTCTAAATAGGTAGACTTGGCTGGGCTTGGCGCTTGCTGTCTAGCTCAGGCTGGACATGAATTTGAGACTCTCTTGACTCAATCACCAGAATGGAAGGAGTATATATGTATTACTGTGTGGGACTTTTAGAGGTTTCTCATCACCCCAAAGACACTGTCCATCCCTAACCTGGCCATTGTTAACTCTTCTCTCTATGAATTAACCTGGTGTTTTTTTTTGGTTTTTTTTGAGACAAGGTCTTGCTTTGTAGTTTAGGCTCACTCTGAGCTCACTATGTTGTACCTTAGGCTGGCCTGGAACTCAGAGCAATCCTCCTGCCTCTGTCTCCTGAGTGCTGGGATTACAGGCATAAACTACCATGCCTGGATGAATTCAGCTGTTTCAGACATCTTGTATAAAGGGAAGTCATATGGGTTGGGGACATAACTCAGTGCTGGGTTTGATCCACAGTACCGTGAAAAAAAGGAGAGAGGATTATGTAATATTTGCCCTCTTGTGACTGAGTATAATAACTCAGCATATTTTTAAGGCACATCTTTTGCTCCACTCCCTTTTATAGATTCTTCTCCCATCCATGTACTAACCAGGCCTGTCTCTGCTTAGCTTCCAAGGTTAGATGAGATTGGGCGTGTTCAGGGTGGTATGGCTGTACACTTATAGATCCTTCTTTGTATGAATATGTCACATATTGGTTATTCATTCACAGACAGTTGGGTTGGATGGACACTTGGGTTGTTTCCATCAAGTGTTTGGAATAATAATGCTATGGACATTGGTATAGGAATATTAACTTTCAGGTTTTTTTGGTATATATGTGCATGTGGAATTGGCTGGATATGTAGTGGTGACAAATCTACAGCAGAACCCCTGTTTTCAGCACGCCAGCCAGATCACTGAAGCATTGCCCCAGTAGCGGAGGATTCTGGTTTAATTGCTGTGTTGGTAATTTGTGACAGATAAGTGGGTTTTCCATTGTAGTTACTCATTTCTAAAAGTCTAGCTATCATTGATTATAGTAAGTCTATGCTTAACGTTTTTAGGAATTTTCAAACTTGTGCACAATGGCTGTACCATTTTATATTTCCCCTTCAAAGCACAGAGTTTCCAGTTTATTTGCATTTTTGTCCATTCTTGTTGCATTCCTTTTTGAAAATTTATTTTTAATAATAGCTGTCCTATTAAGTATGACATGCGCATAAGCTTATTTTGTTGTTGTTGCTAATTGGAGCTAATGGGCAATCCAGAACTTTAGAAGTTGGTTATATTTCAATTTGATAGTTTCTCCTTTTCCTTATAAATGAATTTGCATATAATCTTCTTCAAAGAGTTAAATTTGATGTTTAGTTGATGATTCATCTTTTTTGTGAAGAATGAAATTTTTCTATGGGCTGGTACATGTGGTTATAGTCACCTTTATTATTCTCTCCATAGTCTTTACCGTGCATTTATTTAGCTGATGAATGATTTCAAATGCTATTAGGTAATACATGAAAAAAAGCAGAGTAGTAGAGGATGTACAGTGACATCTCATTTTTACAAACAAAAATAACTACAACTCTGCTCTTTTATAGAAGAGACTGGGTAATATGTGCACAGGATGTTGGCAAGCACCATATATGGGTCATTTTAGTGTTTTTATTTTTACATATTTTTCAATTTTTTTTCTCTTCCCAAGTGAACATGCATTTTATACAGTGACACCACAGGTATGAATGTGATTCCATGATTCTGGTTGCAAACTGAGTTGGACAAGAACTGAGTCAAATACAATGTTCTGATTCAATGTTGACCTTTTGGGGAAATTGATTTGGTTCCCATGCAGTTGGGTTTATGACCAGAATTTTAGAGAGAATTGATTTTGTGAGCTAAGGTAGCACTGCAATCAGTTAATGACTTTTTAAAAAAATTAGTAATTTGGGAATAAAAATTATTGCAGGAAATATTTGTATGTATATATGTGTGACATCAATAATGTGAGATTATGGAAGAAAACACAGGAGTACAGATGGGTTAACTGAGGAGAAGAAAAGAAGGAACAGGATAAAGAAGAGGTTAAAACAAAACAGTTGAAATGGTGCATGCTTATAATCTCACTATTTTGGGAGGCTGAGGCAGGAGGATTACAAGTTGGAGCCCAATCTGAACAATTTCATGAGACCTTGTCTCAAAATTTTTAAAAAGGGGGTTTATGTATATGAGGATGCTGTTGCAGGTACAGCCCAGTGTGAAATCCCTGGATTAAATTGCATTACAGAAAAAAAAAAAAAAAACCTCCCCTTTATTTATATATTAAGAATAATATAAAAAAATAAGGTAAAAGTTTTACAGTGTGAATGTTCCTATTATAATGTACATCTGTGAAGACATTGAGTATGAAGATTTAAAATAAAAGGAAACAAAATTTACATAATAATGTTTTTGTGTAGATAATAAGTTTAAGAGAGTTCTCTTCAGACTTATTGTTTTCCTTGCTTTCTCTCTACTCTTGCTGTCTGGATAATCTTTGACTTTTGTTTTACCTCTGTAGTTAGTTAAAATGCTACCGTATCAAGCTCCAGTGTTACCATGAAATCATCCTTTATTGTCTCCTTCTTTCTCCCCTGAAGCTAGAGATGACCTTTTCATGCTGCCAACTCTCATAATAGGTGTGTCGATCACCCCTCCAATCCCCCGCCTTTCATAATCGTTTTCTTATGACTCTCACCTCCTTCTCCCAAAATAGTACCATTTTTTGTTGTAGGCCTACTTACCTGCCTGAAACCTCTCACTTAGCTCAATGCTCAGGACATATCCTGCTGTTGGTAAACAGTAAATGGTGGTGGCATTCCCCTCCCCTCCCCTCTCCTCCCCTCTCCTCCTCTCCTCTCCTCTCCTCTCCTCTCCTCTTCCCCTTTCTTCTTTTCTCTCCCCTTTCTCCCCCCTTTCTCCCTTTCTTTCTTTTTTCACAGGGTCTTACTAGGTAGTTCAGGCTGGTCTTCAACTCACCACATAGCAAAAGTGGACCTCTCTCGCCAGTCCTCTTGCCTCTGCCTCCAGAGTGCTAGGATTACAGGCATGCAGCACCATGCCTGGCTTTAACTTCTTTAAAACTACTGGACAGGGGAAGGGCGGCTGTGTCTTTCTGAACTTCAGAGTCTTCAAAGCAGCTAGCATTTAGAAAGCAGATTCTTAGAAATTGTTGAATGTATGGTGCTCCTTTTTTTCCCCCTGAATATACTTGGTTTTAACATACAGAGAAGCATTCTGGTTCCTAGAAGTTATGTTAATTTAGAGACAGCGTCTCACTGTGTGGTACAGGTTGGGCTTGAACTCACTGTGTGTCCCACTCCTCTGGAGTGCTGAGATTACAGGGATGGATCACCGCCCCTGGCATTCAGTACCTAATTTAATTCAAAGTGCTGTATTTGATGGATTATGACAAAAAGATACATACAGTACTTTTCTTGAAAGCATCTGTACTTTGGGTACGTTTTGCATAGTGCTGGTTTTCAGTAGGGTCCCTTGGTTGCATCACACTGAATGCTGTGACCATGGCAGGAGCATACACTTGAGAAGACTAAGAGGGAGGTGCTGGAGGGCCACTCAGCAACTCATTCCCTTGAAAGCTGACTGGGGTCCCAAAAAACCTGCTTAATCCCTTTGGAGAGCAAAGCTGTTAATGACCTTCCACTAGGCCTCATCTCTCTCTCTCTCTCTCTTTTTTTTTTTTTTTTTTTTGAGACAGAATCTCACTGTGTAGTCCAGTCTGGCCTTGAACTTGTGGTGATCCTCCTGCCTCAGCCTCTCGAGTGCTGGGTTTACAAGCACACACTATCATGTTTCTCATAACCTCATCTCTTAAAGATCCTGCCAGCCACTATCATGCTGGAGATGTGAAGGCACCCAGGACACATTCAAACCACAGAAAGATCTTTTAAGAGTGCAAACATACTTTACTGTAGCGTGTTTTCTAGAGTGGGTAAAGCTGAAAAGGTAATAAGGCTTTGAAAGGAGGAGAGTTGAGTCATTTAAATAGATTGTTTTTCAAAGCTGTAGTTACAGTGTATTCTTTTGAATAAAGACATAATTGAAACATAAGGCCTTATAAGAACTGGGTCAAGTGAGCTACTGTATAACTATGTAACAGTGTCAGCAAACATTTTAGAGACAGTGCCAACCTGTACCCCCAAACCCACTTACTTATCACACAAGTACCAGCACTTCAATTAAATCTCACTACTGAGAATTAGAAAAAAAAAACCACTCATACATTAACATCTTTTGTCTTTAAAGGAAACACAATAACAGCTGTGCCATAGGTTACCACCTCTGCTGTTTAATAATAAAAGGTCTGACTGACCAGAAAGATGTGAAATATATAAAGCAGATGGGAGAATTGAGTAGTTAATAGCACAGTGGGAAGTTTCTAGTTAATAGCACAATGGGAAATTTTAACACCTTTTTTCCAATAGCTAATAAAATAGCTGAAGAAAGATCATCAAGCATCGTCGTCATCATCATCATTATTATCATCATTATTATTGAAACAGGGTCTTGCTTTGTAATTCATGCTGGCTCCAAGCTCACTGTGTAGCCCAGGCGACCCTTGAACTCACAGCAATCCTTCAAGTGCTGGGATTACTGGCACGAGTCACCAGGCCTGGCATTGTGGTATGTAGTTACCAGGGATTGAACTAGGGACCTTGTGCTTGTAAGGCAGATGCTGGAACCACTGAGCTAAATCCCTGGCCCTTTACAATCATTTTTAAAAAATCTTGTGTCACAGCAGCTAGGTACAACTAGAAAGCTTCATTGAATTAATAATCTAATTAACAAAACTTTTACACATGTCCCTGATTTAAGAAAATTGTTATTCTTTAATTTTATTTATATATGTATTTTGAAGGACAGTCTAACTAAATTGCCTAGTTGTCTAGGCTGGGCTTGAACTTATAGTCCTCCTGCCTCAGTCTCCAAAAGTACTGGGAGTACTACAGGTGAGCACTACAGGTGTGCACCTGCTACTTGGCCAAGAATTATTCTTGAAAAGTTGATTAAAAGTAATTTCTGGAAAAAAAATGATACTGGCAGTTAAAGGAAGCATAGTACTTACCTTTGGGTATACCACCAAAGACTAAAGGATCTTTCTTCTTTGGAACATGTTTGACTCTACTAGTCAGCTGACTGATTCAGGTGGGTTTTAATTTTTTTTAAATCGCTGTGTCTGGGTATAAACAGGGGAAAATACCCATTTTAAAGACAAAGCCTGGGATCTGCCCAAATGAGTAATGCCAGTGTATAGAAGGATGGAATCTCTTATTGTAGACTTCATCTTCTTTTAAAAGAGTAATTTTTTTAAAGGGGATAAAAAAGGAACTGTGTTATGTGTACAACTCCCTACAAAGAATGTAAACATTATGTACTACAAACATGTACTAATAAAGAACAATGTCTTAAAAAGGGTAGTTGTTTAGACCAGTTGTTGAATGTGTGAAATTTGCATGAAAATTCATGCCTCTTACATGAGACAGGAATTAGTGACACAAGATGAAGTCAATGTTTCCAAGTGACTGAAATAGCAGGATGAGTGATTTTGCTTCTCCTCCTCCTCCTCCTTCTCCCCTCCTTCTCAGTGAGTAGCCATTTTTACCCATTGTTAGTTGGTCATCAGAATGACCATCTCCAGATTATTTTGTGTGTTGCATATTTTGGTCCAGGTTAAGGTACTTTGTAAATGGATTATCCATTTTAAAATTGACAATTGCTGCCTAAATGGAGAAACAGTGACTAATTTGGAGATAAAAAGAAAACCTAAAAACAATTAAAAGAGATTTAAAATAGAGTTAAATTGTTTTTACATAGTTGTTTTTTGAACAAGCTCATTTTTAACTTGTATTTAAAAATTAAACACTTCTGAAACAGAATCTGTTTTCTAAATTTGGGCACCTTCTCCTAGCTGAGAAGGTTAGAGTGGCACATTGCATGGAGTGTGGGCTGGCCAGTCAGCTGATGAGGTTACCAATTTGTGGTCAGAAATTGAGAAAGAGTAGTGAGGAAACTCAGAATATTGACACATACCATCGCACAGTGCATGAGAGTGCCCTTTTGGACTGTTGGGAAATGACTATAGCCTAAGCCTTTTGCAAACTAGACATTGTTTCCTAGCTTGCTGAGATGAGTATTTGAGCATGTTTGTTCACCAGAAATTTGGTAGTACTGCAGATTGAACCTGGAACCTTTAAACTGAGTTATATTTCCAGCCCTTTTCATTTTTTATTTTGAAGCAGAGTCTTGCTAAATTGCTAAGTTGCTCAGACTGGGCTTAAACTTGAAGTCTTCCTCCTCAGCTTTCCAGAGTGTTGGCAGAAACTTTATGTGGAGGTGTTTGTGGGGCCAGTGGTATTAAAAGAGAAAACCCGCCCTAAACTAAGTTTGAGATAGCCTTGAAACTGATCACCCAGTTTATCAGATTGACCAACACAGGGCTAAACAAAGGAATGAGTTTTTAAGGAACGAAGTCAGTAAAATCTTACTGTAAGGACATTAAAATATGGTTATTCAGCTAAATTTTTGCTTTCCCCTTCTCCCCCCAAATGATAATACAGGCAGTAGTAGCCACCATTCCTGACCCTTAACATATGTTCTCATGAGAAAGCATGTTTCAGGGTGGAGCAGGCTTGTGTTTAGGTTGAACCCCAGCTATCTGAGGACTTCTTTTTCTGGTCATTTTTCCTTGGGAGTTTGAGGTAGCTGTCTTGGCTCTTAGAGGTACTTGTTTAATGTGCTCAGTACACACATTCATTCTTTTGGCAGGTCTCTTGTCCTTGTTTACAGCAATGCTTACAGCATGTTGGCAACAATGTAGACTGCCATGGTGCCATTTCTGAGATGTTCCTCTTTGAGTAGTACCCATTGCGTTCGTCTACAGCATAACCATTCTTAGATTCACATGTATGTAGACAAACCCTTTATGTTTTTCTAAAAGGCCTAGAGAATATGCACTGGTTGTCTCTCCATTTTGCCTTTGTGTATTTTTGGCAAAGATGTTGCTAAAATATGGGAAGATGTTGGTTCCCACATAGCTAGGATCACTGGTGTGCAATACCACACTCAGCATGTATGTATGTATGTTTGTATGTATGTATGTATGTATTTTTGAGACAGGATCTTGCTTTGTAGTTCAGACTGGCCCTGAGTTCACTGTGTAGCTGTGTGCTATGGATTGGATGTGAGGGGACCCCACCCCCAGTTTAAAGAGTTGTCTTTCCTAAACATTTGTTGACATGAGTAGAAATACCTATTTCCATTACTTTTTTCAGTAAGATGATAATAAATCATTTGCTATAACTTTATTTGTGAAAACTTTTCTTTAAAACTTAAATACTTAATTCAGGGATTTTAGTTTAAAATAAAAGTCTGGAAATATTTTTCTTTCCAAGATACGCTTTCCTTCACTAGTCAGTATTTCCAGGAAATTTCTTATCACTTACATATACATAAAATATACCCAGTTTATGTAAGCATTTTTGGCGACATTGGGGGCTTAGATTAAAGCTTTTCAATTTAAAGTTTGGAGGGCTGGGGATGTAGCTCTGTGGTGCCGCCACCTGCTTGAAAAGTGCAAACTTGGTCCTGAGTTTGAGCCCCAATTCTGAAAGAAAAAAAAAAAATCTAAAGTTTGGAGTAAATCTAAAGTTTGGGTTTTACTATATACTCTAGCCTGGTTTTGAACTCAATATGTTTAGCTTAGCCAGGCCTCAAACTTACAGTGATCCTCCTGCCCCAGCCTCTGAAGTATGCACCACCATAGCCAGTTCAAATGTTTTGTCTTAGACATTTATCATTTAATATAGGGAACTCCCTCTTTAGAAATATTTTTTTTTCTTGATTTGGTGATCCTCCTGCTTCAGTGTCCTGTGTGCTGGGATTACAGGCATGTACCACCATGCCTTATTAGAAGCATTTTTTTTGTTACTGATTTTCCTAATTCTAATTTCCTAATACATGTTTGTGGTTTGGAATTTTATATGGTGAGTAATACTCCAAAGTGAGGTTAGTGGAAAGATTTTTTTTTCCCCTTGTGGATCGAGGGCTTAGAATCTAGCACTCTTATTCTGAGCTCCACATTCTTAGCCCTTTTAATTTTTTTTTTCTTCGATCTTGTGACAGGATCTCACTTAGTTGCCCAGACTGGGCTCACACTTGTGATCACCCTATCTCAACCTTCTGTAGTGCTGGGATAACAGATGTGTTCCACTACACTTGCCTGGAAAGATTTCCTAGATGATTTTACTGGTTTTTGAAATCTTAAAGTTTCATTATATGAAACTGAGTAGACAGTATATTTGGAATAGTGTTCTGATCAGAATGGCTATTTAAATCATTAAATATATATTATATCATGTTTCATTGCTGCTAGTCTATTTCCTTTCTTAGTTTTTTTCTTTTCTTTTCTTTTTTGGTTGTTTGAGATAGGGTCTCACTTCGTAGTTCAGACTGGCTCAGAACCAGTCTATTTTCTAATCTTCTGATTTCTTAGTTTTTTGCTTTATCGGAAAGACTCAGTGTTAGAATGGTTTAATTAGTTAACTGATTAGTAAATAAGCTGTGATAGGTCACAGAATCTATGAATTATAGGTAAGTACTTTTTTTTACTATGTTTAAATAGTAATTTTCAAATTTAAATTGGTTATTTAAATGCACATTAAAGAGGTATAGCTTAAAATCTTAAGATCTTATTTTTTTATTTTGCTGCTCTTAAATTGTTACTAGTTTTTTTTTTTTTTTAATGGTTTCCTTGTGTAGTTTGAGTTGGCTTTAAAATCGCTGTGTAGTCCAGGCTAGCCTTGAAACTCATTGATGATCCTGGATTTTCAGGTGTGTGCCACCATGCCTGGCCTGTTACTAATCATTTTGAAAATCAGTTTCCCTTTGCCTAAAAAGGAATTTGAATAATTAGCCTGGTTAATTTTTAATGGTCTTGTGATAATTGGCAGCCGAATAAACTCTTATGAAGTTGTGTAAAATTCCAAGGTTTCTTGACTGATGTAAACTTCCTAGAATCAATCCCAACAACATGCAGTGCCCTAATATCCTCAGAAATTAGGTTTTTAGGTAGATTTAAGACTGTTCTACAAACTTTACTTAGCTACCTGAAATCTTTTTTCCTTTATCACTATAATATTCTAAAGTAAAATCTAAGACAGTTTAAAGAAAAACTCAAGTGAAGGTTTTCAGAGTGTCATTATAATTACTGATTTGCTGAGGCTTGTTTTGCTTTTTGTTTTTTTGAGGCCAGGTCTTGCTTTGTAGGGTAGGCTGGCCTTGAACGCCCAACTGTTGAAGCATTTTTGAAGAAAATATTAAATGGTTATGAGTGAAGTATTTACATTGTGTAGTTCACAGAGGCATCTCCCTTCTCGGGTAAAGTATTTATTAGTGAGATGTGTGGCTGTCTGGCTTGAGCAAAACCAGAGACGGGGCAAAGTCAGTCTTAAGTCCAGGATTTTCCAACTGCTGCTAGACTCTGTTGGGCAGATGCTTTAGGTTTTTTTCTAAATTTAGTTTCTGAAAATCTTGGAGTAGTGACAATGATTATAATGGGGGGGGGTATAATTGAAAAGAATCCAACTCTGTCTTTCAGGAGAGGTACCGTGACAAGAAAAATATTGCATGGGTGCTTCTAGTGTGGTCTTCAGAGAGTGGTACAGGAGTATTTGTAATTATACATTCATTTAGGCCTCTGATCGACCCTCCCGTCCTTGGCCTGTTTTTCCCCCTTTCCTTTTCTTATCTCCCCTCCTATCCCATCAAGCCCAGGGCCTTCACATTGAGTTAACATCTCTATCCCTTTAAAAAATAATATTTTTAAAAGTTTTAGTTTGAGGCAGGGTAGGGTCTCACTGTATTACCCAGGCAGGGCTTGACTTTTCGTCAGCCTTCCTTAGTGCTAGAATTACAGATTCTTATTAAGCTTCATTGTGAGAGATAAGCCCCAAAATATTATGATTCAAGTTACTTTAAATGGTGCACTAAGTACCAGTAGTTATATTTAAATAATTGTAGTCTTATCGGGTTTGATTATCCTGAAGTTACTTAATAGTACAGTGCTGTTCCCTGTTAATCTTGCACCTGGAACAGTAAAAGATTGCTTATTTTTTATAGCATATTGTAAACTAAGAAAGTAAAACCGACAACAAAACCCAGTGTTTTTAAAAGTTATTTTCTGTTCTAACTTATACTGTATTAATTTGGCATTTTGATGCTGAGGATCCAGGGCCTTGGCATTCTAATGCAGCCTCTACCTCCTTTTAGTTCATTTTTAGAAATGATTCTGAATGTAGCAAGTCACTGAAATTATTTTTAGAATTAGGCTCCAGGATGAGAAGGCTAAAATAAATGTATTGAGTTCAGAATATCATAACCTGTTATTTTTCTGGATTATGAGCATTTAAATAAATTATATGTGTCTTTTATCTTAGTTCCCCTAAGATAATTTAGTAGGAATTATACTAGGAAATAAACTTTTTTTTAAACAAGTCAGTTTTCCACAAACATAGTATGGCCCTTATATTTCCTGTCTCCCTACTTTGACCTTAACATATTTGTGTATCCAATAGTATTCAACCTGTGTTTTAGTTACATGGTGCTTTCTGTAGGTTGAGGCATGAGGATTGTGTATGGTTACATACTCAGAACCTTGCAGACTGTGTGGCAGTAGAGTACAACTCTTTTTGGTGGTGCTGGCTTTAGGTCTGAGGCCTGGCTGCTTAGCAACACTGTACCTCTGTCTGCTATTCCTAGGATCTTTCCTTCCCAGCCCTTCTTCTTGAGACAGGTCTTGGTAAATTTCTTAGGCTGGCCTTAGACCACAGCTTTTTGCTGTAGCCAACAACAGTGTTGTGACTTTGGCTGATATCTGGGGGCTGAGTAGTAGGTGCTGTGTTTCACCTGCCTTGTTTGATTTGTTGCCTAAAGATGAGAGTATTGTGGGTAGGTCTTGGTCTCAGTGTTTAACACTTACAGAATCAGTTTTTTTCCTTAGAACTTTAAGAAGTAAAAACCAGTGGGCTCCTGCTTTTGTTCCCCTTTTTTATAGCTTATTTTCCTTTTATAGCTTAGTGTACAGCAGAAAATGAATCAGTTTTGTTGATACATTTTGTTTGTAGAAATCCTCAACAAGACATTCCTGGGTTTTAAAAATATGTTTGTTTGTTTTTTTTTTTCCAGTACCCAGGATTGAACTCTGGTCCTTGTGCTTGCAAGGTAGGCATGGTACTACTTGAACTAAATGTTGGGCCCAAATATATGAATTTATTGTAAAAGTTATAAATTATTTAAGGACTTGAGCAATTTATGTTGGACCTTAGAAATCAGCTAGTTATCTGTGATAAAATTATAAAATTTGTTGACATTTAAACTATGAATGTGGCTCACATAGTATGCATAAGGCTCTGGCTTTGATTTCCTTCTCACAAAAGAAAACAAAAACAATAAATTACTGATATTCAGCAGCCCCTTGCACCTTTTTTTTTTTGCAGCTCAGTGAGTGTCAAACCTTGCTCATTCTGTGCAGTTGCTCTACTGCTGGGCTATACCTATCCTCCTTTGTTTCTCCCTAATTTCTATTTATTGAAGAACTGACTTCACACCTGTAGTCCCAGCACTCAGGAGGCTGAGGCAGGAGGATTGCAAGTTTGAAGCCATCCTGGGATACAGAGTGTGTGTAAGGCCTGCTTGGACTTCATAGCCAGACTGTTTTCAGAGAGAACATTAGATTGAGTTCTTTCTTTTACTACAATGTTATGGTGTGTGGTTTTTGATTCATAGTAAATGCAGAGAAAGTGGTGAGTATAGTCTATCCCTGACTTGTGAACATTTGAGTTGTGGGTTTTCGCTGGTGAATTATGTCTCACTGTACTGGATTATGAATAAATCCAACCTATGAATGTTCTTCTGGAACAGAATTCATCTGTAAGTGTGGGACTTACTGTACTCATCTGTACATTGGGGACTTACTGTACTATATTTTTGTGCTTTTGTTTACTCTGTGATTCTTTGGATTTTGCAGAATGGTTGGCAGCTTATGTGTTTAGACAGGTTTTGTGTCAAGTGTAGTGTCTCCCTGTATAGTGTTAGAGATTGAACCTAGGGCCTCACACATGGCAGGCAGGTGTTCTGCCCCTGAGCTACAGCTCTTCAACATTATGAAGAGTATTTTAAATTAATTTTGTTCAATACTTTTTTTGAGACAGGGTCTCGCTTTGTAGTTCAGGCTGGCCCTGAGCTCATTATGTAGCCCAGGCAAGCCTTGAACTCACAGCAGTCCTCATGCCTGTGCCTTCTGAGTGCTGGGATTACAGGCGTGAGTCTCCATGCCCGTCATTGTTGTATGTGGTTACCAGGGATCAAACCTGGGACCTTGCGCTTGCAAAGCAGGCACAGGAACAACTGAGCTAAATCCCCAGCCCCTTCTTTTAATTTCTTAGTTTAGTTTTTTGAGACAGGGTCTCTCATTGTAGTTCAGGGAACTCACTATGTAGCCTGGACTAGCCTCAAACTCATGGCATCCCTCCTGCCTCAGCCTCCCAAGTGCTGGGTTTACAGATGTGAGCCACCACACCCGGCCCCCCAATCTTTCTTGAGAGCCATGGGCTCACTGTGTTTCCCTGCTAGCCCTGGTCTTCCTGCCTTAGCCTACCAAGTAGCTGGAGCGGTGGGGGGGAAACCTACCAAGTAGCTGGTACCACAGGTGCACTCTACAGACTCAGCTGTGAGCTCTGATTCTGTTTTAGGTGATTTCTTTTTATTATAAGGGCTTTTAAAACACCTGGTCTAAATGAACTCAGAAGAACTCTTAGGAGAATCACATACAGTGTTACAGTCTTCTGCTGCTATTTATAAAACAATCTCCTTCCAGTATTAGTGTTTACTTAGACATTAAGATCTCTGTGGATTTGACTTTAAAAGATGTTAATTTTTTATTAAAAAGAGGTTCGGAAATGTTAAAAAAAATGTAAAGATGTACTAGCACCAAAGTGAGGCTTTCTCTTCCTCATGACACTTAATGCATTGATTCAGGTCAGTGTATGTCATGTCCGCTTTCCCAAAAAATCATCTTCTAAACTGTAAAGAGTTGTGTCTTATGCTCTGGACAGTGCTATGTGGCTAAACTGTTTTAGTGCTATGTGGCTAAACTGTTTTATCCTTTGACCCACGTGGATGATGTAAATGTGAGTGTTTTTGCTTCTCTTTCTTCAGGAGGCGAGAAGAAGCCGTTGTGTGGGTACATGTGGCTGAGACTTCTGTGTAGGAAGGGTCGTACGAGTGTGGACTCTTATGCATGGTCCATACTTGTCATCCAGGGCTCCCTCTGCCCTGGCCTCCTGGGGCTTTTCTTTGCTTCCTTCCTTTTTTGCGTGTGTGTTTCCTATATCTCAGCTTGTCTGATTTGTTTGTGTGATGAGGCCCTAAGAAGGGGATTGTGGAGAGAACTTTGGTACACCTGTCAGAAGTTACCTTTTTTCTTTCTACCATGGAAAATTTGCTGATTGTTATAAAAATCATTTTCTTTTAGGAGTTATAAGGGTTTCCTCCTTGAGTTGTTGTAGCTTCTAGTCTGGAGAAGTTTAAAGCCATACTGGTTTCTGTAGAAGTTTGTACAGTCTTCTGGTTCCTCATTATTACAAAATTTAATGTACTAGGCATCTGATGGAATCTTTTCTATTTATTTGTTTTTCTAAATTTAATTTAAGCATTGATGATGTATATCCTTTCAATTCAGTGGATGAAATAACTCAGTGTAATCACCAAGGACACTAAAGTGAAGAAAGAAGGAAGTTTTCCCCATCGGCTGACATGCACATCTTCCCCAGTTCCATCGCACTGCTTTGAGTAGGTTAGAGTGGATAACTAATCTTAAGAGAGCTCATGGAACGGAATGAGCAGAATGTCTCATCTAAAGGGTGATTCTGTATTCCCCAATCGAGTTGCCACATTTTCATTTACATATTTATTTGCAGAAGGGCTGAATTGTAAGAAACATTTCATCAGATAAACCATACATATATAAACAGTGTGGTGGCACTGGGCACCAATTTAACACATTGGTGAAGTACACAATTGTGAGGCAGTTTGGCAGTTTACAAAAGTAAATGCCTCGAAATTAGATATTTACCCAAAATGGGGAAATATCTGGGTATAAGTTTACAGGATCTCTGGAAAACCAAATAGATATGAATCATTAGTGATTTTAGCCAGGACCTTGAAAACTTTAGTGTGATGTGATTAAAGGACAGAGATGGAAGAGATGAATTGTTGAAAATGCATCAATGTCAAGATTCTAAAAGGTTTCTTGTAAAAACCCATTAGTTCCAGATGGACAGAAGACAGTAGGGTAGGCAACAGTCCCACATAGTATACTACTGTTTAGATTTAGTAGTGATACCATCCTGTGTGCTACAAAGAGCTTTATAAAAATGCTGGGAACTATAGAGACCGAGTTTTAAACTGCTTAGAAATGTGAGATATATTTTCTTGTCTTGGAAAGCCAAAAAAAACAGTAATTTTATAGAGTTTTCTTTCTTTTTTTTTTCCCTTCACTTGGAAACAGCATTTTATCGAGTTGCTCAGCCTAGGCTAATAAAATTTGCAGTCCTCCTGACTCAGCCTCTCCCATGCTGGAATTATAGGCATGTGCCACTATGCCCAGCTGATAATTAATTTTTAAATAACATCTTTCCCCAACATTTTAAAGAGCCAAGTATCCTTTAGATCATGACTGGTCTAAGGACAGATCTTCAACAATGTCAGGGATGTGGGACAGATAAAACTACCTTTTTTTTCCAGTCACAAAGTGAGAATATGTACTTTAATTTAAAAAAATCATTTCTGTATTATATCATTTTAATAATACAGTGGTTCTTAGCTAAAAGTGGGATTCTAAAACTATTTTTCAAATTAAAGTAATTAAAAATGCAAAGTAATGCATTCTTAGTTGCTAATGTAGATGTTACAGTGCATATCTACCTCCCTTCATATTTATAGTTCAGGTCTTTGCTGCGTTTCATCTATAGTCATTCTAGAAATTGTGAGGGAAAGAATGGCAATAGGGGAAGATGCATTTCTCATCTGAAGAATGAGGTTTCCACTGTCTCCATTTCCTCCATCAAGTATAGAATCTTCCACCAGGCTTCCGTTTCCCTCCAGATCAAAGTTCTTACTCCAGCTGTAGCTGTGAGTATATCCCTGTTAGTCATTTCTAAGTTAAACTTCTGAAGGTACTTCACCATTACCTCAAAAAACTGGCTCTATCATAGGAGAAATTCTGGAAAACCAGTTTGCTCGAGCCACCATTGATAATTACGTCCACACTACCTCTGGCACTGAAGTCAAGAGGCCTGTAACTTGTCTGTGTAAAGGTGTGCGCTGCATTAGGGCGTAGCCGAACATTCCATCCATTGGGGGTGTAAAGAAAACCAGCTCTCGGGGACTGGGTAAATATTTCCTTTTACAAAATAGTTTTTTTTTTTTTTTGATTTCAGAAGCAGTTGATATCCCCAGTGGTACAATTTGAGGATCAGGATTGCAGCCACTCAACTCTGAACTATCATTTGAGTAAAGTCTTACACATGTTGCAACATCCCCACATTGCATTTTTTTTCTCCTTTTGTATTCTGTCACAGCTAGATACTTCCACTTTACTTCTGGAAGGGCTTTCCTTAGCTATTTCAGTGTCTTTTATTTGAAAATTGGGGTCATGACAGAGCTACCTGCTTCTTGGAAATCCTGTACAAATGATAAAGCTGTCTGCTGATTATTCACTATTAGCCCAGGCTGACTTGAAACTCAAGGCGATGTTTCTCTCACAGCTTCTTGAATGCTGGGATTACAGGGTTGCCCACTATGCCTGGTCTTATGGGCTCTTGTAATCTTATAGTTCAAATCTTTGGATTGGAGTTGTGTCCCATTCTCCCCTTACCTCTGTGATTTGGTCTTTGTCATCCGAGTTAGAGGCTCTCCTAAGATGTACGGTTATCCTTAGCAAGCTGGTTATTTTTAGAAGGATGGGATTAAAAACAGACTGAAATCTGGGCCTTATTGTAAGGTGGAATCTCAGGACTTTCAGTTTGGTTGCTCAGTTGAGGAAAAGAGTGCTAGTGTTTGCAGTCAAGCATTCAGTGGACTTTAATTTTCAGAACAGTGGCCATGCTTTTAAGTGGGCTGCGCTTGCCCAGTCTAGGGACTCAACTCTATCTTCCCTATGAAGAAAAGTCTAAGGTTTCTTTTTAGAAGGACTTCAGAGAGCTCTCTGGGAGTTAGGCTGCTGGGTTCTTTCTTCAAAGGAGTGTAAACACAAGTGATGTTCCAGAGCAACTTGGCTTTTGAGGGAAAAGTGACCTAATGTGATGTTCTTCAAGGGTCATAGGAGTGGGAGTGGCTGAGTGGTAGAGTGCTTGAGGCCCTGGCTTCAGTTCCCAGCACTGAAATTAAGAGGGTCTTAGATATAATAGCCCTGTGCTGCCGTGACTGCCTGGCAAGTACAAGATCCTGAGATGGATTCTTCATACTGGGAAAAGAAAAGAGCAAGATGTTGGTTGTCTTTATCAGATTACATCTTATCCTCTCATAGAAACCTTTGTCATTTCTAAGAAAGAAGAAGTAGTAGCACAAGCCTCCTTTTCTGGGTTAATCGTACCACTTTGAAGAAAAAAGTTTCAGAAAATAGATATCTAGTGACCAGTTATGCCAGGAAGTAGGCTTACCTTAAAGTAACAGATGCATGGAAGCCCAGTCTTCAGTAAAAATGTAACCGTAGGAACAAGAGTACTTGTGTGTAGCCACACGTTTTGATCTGTGACACCATGTCTGAGGTGCTCAGCCAGTTACTCATGTGCTTGAAGGTGTTTTAAGTCCTGTGAGGTCAAATAAGGTACACCACTGCTTGTGAGATGTGCTTGATTTCAGAAACTAATGTTTGAATAAATATGTGACTTTTAAAATTAAATCAGAAGGAGAATATTATGTACAACAGGATTTGGCTGGAGAATGCAGTTGTCCAAAAGTGCTTATGTATGTGGATATAAATTGCACCACTGCCATATAGGAGTGACCCTTTCTGGATGATGTAGCTTTGTGGAGATAGTCTGGCCACAGAGCTAGCCTTCATGTGATTTAAGAGGATCCACTTCCTCTGTGCTTGTGCTGTTGATGTACCAGGCACATGGCTTAGCAAGTAAACCTGAATTTTTACCTATTCCCCATCACTTTGGGTGAACTTGCATAGGGAACAAGCTGTAGCAGTCATGTTTGACAATCAGCATGTTGTAGTTCAGGCTGACCCCAGACTCACTATGTAGCACAGGCTAGCCTCAAACTTGCAGCAGTCCTCCTGCCTCTGCCTCCAGAGCGTTGGGATTACAGGCATGAGCCACTATGCCCAGCAACCATGGGTAATTTTACTTAAACTTGGTGGTTCTCAATTTCTTTATCTCCAACATTGATATGACAGTTTCTCTTTAAGAGCTTCTTGGGAAATATTATGTGAGATAGTGTATGTGAAAAACTGGTATGGGCCAGGAATGTAGATCAGTGGCACTGTGCATGCCTTGCAAGTGCAAGATCCTGAGTTCAATTCCCATTACCAAACCAAACAAAAGAAAACAAAAACTGGTATATAATGAACACTTAGTAGCTATTAGTTGCTATTGTCATTATTACTGCTGCAGCTTAGTTGATACTGAATTTTAAGAAATTTATTTTTTGGTGAATATAGCTTACTGTTTAATGAATTTTAGGTATAAATAGGAAGCAAACATATTGCACCATACCACAGCAATATACACACCCATGTTTATAGCTGCACAGTTTGTAATAGCTAAATTTTGGAAGCAGCCCAGGTGTCCATCAACTGGAGACTGGATAAAGAAGATGTGTTTTTTTTGTACAATGGACTACTACTCTGCCATAAAGGATGAGCTGGAGACATTTATAGCTAAATGGATGCACCTTGAGACCATTTACTCTTAGGTAAAATAAATTGAACACAGTTAAATACTGTATGATTTCTCTGATGTGAGAAAGTGAAAGTGGAAATAATGTCTGAAATGTGCAGTGAGCATTGGGAAATGAAAAGAAAATGTTCAAACGAGAAGCAAAATAGCAACAAAAAAAAGGTAAACAAATATTGTTCAGATAGCCAAACAGGTTTTGATAAATATTTATGTTTTTCATTGACACCTTCATTGACCTTTGTGACTATAATTTTGTATCATAGCCTAAAACTAGCGAGCTTTGCTTCATTTATATAACTAAATATTACTATGTTATGGATTCAACAAATACTACTCTTCCATTGGTTTTGCAGTATTGGTTGGTGCTCATGGGTCACGTGATTTAATTAGTAGGAATTATAACTATCATGATGAGTAAGTAGATATCTTCTACTTTATATTATAAATAAGGTTACATAAATAGATTATTGAAAAAATATTGTAAATTTTTTTTCCCCTGAACTCAGGGAATTGGACTCAGAACCTTGTACTTGCCAGGCAGCCGTGGCACCACTGAGCTATATCTCTGGCTCAAAGAATGCAAATTTAATATATTGAATTTTTGAGTCAAGGTAGCAGCAAAATAGATAAAAACTAAAATTACCTAAAATAGAAAAAATGGCTTCTTTTAAATGTGACATTTTTTGGGGAAATGGGGTCTCATTTTTGTAGTTCAGGCTGGTCTTAAGCTCACTATGTAGCCTAGGCAAGCCTCAAACTTACAGCAATCCTCCTGCCTCTGCCTCCTGAAAGCTGGGATTACAGGCAGTGGACATTTAAATATGAGATAGAATTAGCACACAAATGGAAAGAGTTCTTAAGAATGACACTGAGAGGGTAGATGAATCCTTTAAAACACTGGTTTTAGGGCCAGGGATTTAGCTTAGCTGTTCTGGCATCTGCTTTTTAAATGCAAGGTCCCTAGTTTGATCCCCAGTATAAAATAAAATAAAATAAAATAAAATAAAATATTGGTTATTCAAGTGTAAGATGGATATATTTATGTGGAAAAAACATGTTTAGAGAAATTGATGCAAGTTCTTCTAGAGATTTGAGCTTTAAAATCATACCAGTAACTTTTAAATGTAGCAGTGATCTATGCTAAGAGATGCATTTTTAATATTTGGGGTTTTGTTTGTTTGTTTGTTTGTTTTAGGTTTTTTGAGACAGGGTCTCGCTTTGGAGTTCAGGCTGGCCCTGAGTCCAGCCTCAAACTCATCACAGCAATCCTGCCTCTGCCTCCTGAGTGCTGGGATTACAGGCATGAGCCACCATGCCCGACACTGTGGTATGTGGTACTGGTTGCTGCTGGGTGTGAGTCTCCACACCCAGTATAGGTATGTGGTTACAGGGGATTGAACCTGGGTCCTTGTGCTTGCAAGACAGGCGCCGGAACCACTGAACTAAATCCCTGGCCCCCATTTTTAATATTTGTGAATCTAAATCAAAGAGTTTTTCAAAATCATATGTGTGACGTTATTTTTTAAAAAGTGGTTGTGCATCTCAATTTTAAAAAAGCGGAATGTCTTAGTTACTTTTCTTGTTTTTATTTATTTTGAACAGGATCTCAGTATGTAATGCAGGTTGGCTTTGAGCTCACAGGTGGTCTTCCTGTCTTCTGAGTGCTGGGTTTATAG
This sequence comes from Petromus typicus, assembly GCA_004026965.1. NCBI lineage: Eukaryota > Metazoa > Chordata > Mammalia > Rodentia > Petromuridae > Petromus > Petromus typicus. The sequence continues at coordinate 23,876 of PVIR01010795.1, read as the reverse complement.
GTGTGCACCACCACACCTTGCTAGTTAACTTTTCTTGTTATGCGACAAGATATATGACACCCAAAGCTAATGGAGGAAAGGTTTACTTCAGTTCACAGTTTGTAGAGGTTCCAGTCTTTAATCAGCTTGCTCCAGGGCATGCTGGCACAGAGGCATTTCGGAGGAGAAACAGTCCACGGCAGGCAGACAGGAGACAGTGAAAGACGGGAGGAGCTGTGAGCCTGCCTTTCCATTTTAAAATCTTATCGAGTTATAAGCCTTTTGGGTGGTGCCGCCCACACACAGGATGGGTATTGTGTCTTCAATAAATCTATTCAGCACACCCAGAGCAATGCTGATTCCAGTTAGTTGACTACAGTCAGAACTGTGCTAGTCATGGGGCTGGCACAAGGTCCTGTGTTTGATCCCTTGTACCACATACCACAGTGCCAGGCGTGGTGGCTCATGCCTGTAATCCCAGCACTTGGGAGGCAAAGGCAGGAGGATTGCCACAAATTTGAGGGTAGCCTGGGATACATAGCGAGTTCAGGGCCAGTCTGAATTACAAAGCGAGATTTTGTCTCAAAATAAAGAGTACCAGTTTGTACCACACACCCTTAATCCCATCATCACATAGCCTAGACCCGGCCTGCTTCAAAAAACACCTACTGTGAGTGTATGAGGCTTTGGAGGTACTCTTTAAGTTACAAACCATGGCACGGGGATACACAGTGGACCCTTGCTCTTTGAACTCAATTTGTTCAAGAGGGCTATTCTAAATCAAGGCTGTTTTCTCCATAAATAATGGAAACACCCACAGTGGGTTCCAAATTTCCCAATGCACCCCTTAACTAAGCTTTTCCAAATAAAAAAGGAGTTGCATAAAGTGCATAATTTAGCAGAAATACCAATAACTTTCCTAGCTGTATTCACCAAAAAGTTATAAAATGTGTCTGATTTACCAGAAATAATAATTTCATAGTGTGTTCAACATTCTAGTTCATGGCTTTTGCTTGCAGGAAGGGAGAATGAAATTAGAAGATGGTTATTGTTTGGATGGAGAGTTCGTTCCCATAAGAATATCAGGAACTTGGCTTTTTGGTGTGTTCTTTCTCCTTGGAAGAGTGTGTAGCCTATTAGGATCTTCTCTGGCTCCCTAGGTTTTGACTTTTTCAGAATTAAAAATTGTTCTAAGGTTGTCTGTTTCTCGCTGGCATTCAGGTTGTAATTCAAGACGTTGGTGGTAAGTTGAAACTAAAATTCTGGTCATAACTCAAGTTCATATGTGAAACCAGTTGTAACTCAGGGCTCCACTGTATTTTACAAAAGGAGAGACCTAAATTTTGGGGGTCTTTTCCCTGATGACTATGAAAAAGGTACTTATTCTGGCTGTTGAAACCACAGTGGGTGCTCACTCAGTTACTGTACAGAAAGGGTTCAAGAAAGCAGTTGAAATGTCCTAGATGGTAGAGCGCATATCAGGCTGGCCACAGACCTGGTCATACATACATGTGTCCTGATGCTGCATCCCGCAGTGCTATGTGCCTTTCTGTTCTAGTTGCTTGTTTGTACTTGACCTTAGTATTATGTAGAATTGATAAACCAGACTTTTTTTTTAAGAGACAGGATCTTGCTTTGTTGTTCAGGCTGGCACTAAGCCCACTATATAGGCCAGGCAAGCCTCATATAGCAATCCTCCTGCCTCTGCCTCCCAAGTGCTGGGATTACAGGTGTGAGACACCACGCCGGGCACTGTGGTATGTGGTACTGATTGCTGCTGGGTTTGAGTCTCCACGCCCAGTATTTTATGTGGTTACGGGATCGAACCCAGGCCCTTGAGCTTGCAAGACAAGGCACCGGACCCACTGAGCTAAATCCCCGGGCCCCCTTCTAAACCAGGTTTTTAATTTGAATATAGGAAAGATTTCTTCTAACTTTCTAAAAATGAATGTTCATACAGCAGATAAATGAAAACTGCAAGATTATGACAAACTATGAAAACAAAACAGACATTTGGTATAAAAATTATAAAATTATAAATTCATAAAAATTATGAATTTCTTGCTTAAAGCAGATTATATCCTCAAAACTCCTTGGCAGAATGACTCATGAAGCCAGTAAAAGGGAGAGTTTGGTGGGTCTTAACAGACTTGCCACCTCAGAAGTGATGGGGAGCTGGGCATGGTGGCCCACACCTGGAATCCCAGAACTTGAGGCTGTGATGGGAGGACTGCTGAGAGTCTGAGGTCACCTTATTCTGCATAAGTGTGTTTAATGCCAGCCTACACTATTTTGAGACTGTGTCTCAAAACAGGCAAAGGATTTATACAAACTCATGATTGACAGATTGTGAGTAGGTGGTTATTTGATAGTTAGGAGTCACTCTCTTGCTTTTTAAAATTATGTCTGTCAGAGACTGAAAAGTTGGGGTGATATGAAGTAGAAGCAAGAGTAGAGGAAGATTTAGATCCTGCTCTTTTGATTTCTGAAGCATTCTATCTACATGCAGGAAGAAGGGAGCCAGTTCTGGAATGCGGAAGGCTGTAACTTCCAACCTGTTGAACCTGAATGCTATGAGAGACTAGAATTCTTGTTAGGTAAACTGCAGGCTTCTGAAGTACTTTATAGGATATGACATTGCAGTAAATGAAATAATAAACATGCTGTGTCTTTTTGGCCTGTAAAAGGTAAATGTTTAGTCTGTAAAATATAAATTCTTGGATTGTCTCACCAGATAAGTATTTGTGGCCTGGGAACTTTCGTGATTATAAAAGCTACTCTTTTGTATATGTAGAGTTATCTGGAAAAGATTATTTTTATCACTGGATAGATATGGAAGTTTATAATTAATAAACATTTTGTTACCAGTTATCTTCAAATAGTATTCTTAGTCCAGGTTTAAAGAATAGACTCTTATATAAGGTTGAAAAAATGGAATAAATGCCAATGAATACTTCATGAACATTGCAGATGCACCTTTAATTCTTGGCTTGTTTTTGGTATTACACAACATGCACAGTCCTTTGAAGTTTTTTTTCAGGTATTAGGGATATGTTGGCCTCTTTCGTCCATTTGGAAAATACACAGTACAAGTTAAACAAATTAAAGATCAAATTTTTAAAAAGGTCAGCTCAAACCTTGAGTCAATATGTTGGAAAAAGCATCCTTTCTAAGAGATTATTTAAAAACCAGTCTTGCTCTACATTGTCCCAGTGTGGCGTCTAGGCTTTGAGCCCCAGTTTGTTGGGTGATGATATTGTGAATGGTGCTGCAGCAAGTCTGTTTGGATAGTGCTGAGTATTTTTTCTTTTATAGGGTAGATTGTCAAATAATATGTGAAATTAAATAGTTTGTAGACACTTGATTTTTTTGCAGCACCAGGGATTGAACTTGAGCCTTTATGCTTCCAAGGTAGGTGGGGTACCACTTGAGCTAAATCCTCAGCACACACTTAAAATTTTTGTTTATAGTCTGTTTTAAATTGCTAGATTATTTACATTTTTACCAGTGAAGGAGAAGACTGATTTACTCAAAAGCTTAAGATGAATGTTTTCAGTCTTAATTTTACAAATCTGATATTAAAGACGGTGTGTTAGTTTGTTTTTGTTTTTTTTTCTTTTGAGGTAGGGTCTTGCTGTTGTAGTTTAGGCTGTCCCTGAGCTCAGCCTTAAATTTACAGCAGTCCTCCTGCCTCTGCCCCCCCAAAGTGCTGGGATTATAAGTGTGAGCCACCACGCCTGGCACTGTGGTGTGTGGTTCTGATTGCTGATGGGTATGAGTTTCCATGCCCAGCACTGTGGTATATGGTTACCATGTGGTTACCGAGGATTGAACCCAGGCCCTTGTGCTTTCAAGACAAGCACTGGAACCACTGAACTAAATCCCCATCCATATGTTAGGTCTTTATATTTGCATTTCCCTACTGTCTGTGAAGCTGAAAGATCTTTTACAGGCAAAAGCTCATTTCTACTTTGTGAAGTTTTAAAGAGAGTGCATTGTTTACATTTTAAAGTAGTGGCATCATGATTTCTGAAAGTCTTCATGAAGGATTAAAATATATTACTGCTCTGATTTTTCAGAAGGTGCTTGTTTCTGAATGACTTCTTTTAGTAAATTAAGGGATACTCCCACATAGAATTGCGGTTGATGACAGGTAGGATGTGTGCTGTCTTTTCCAGGGCAGTTGACAGAGCCTGGGCTTATCACTCTTAGCTGGAGCAGCATCAAGGGGTCATTTTTGCAGTGTGGTGGCCTTGAAGAAGGTAGTAAGCACTTTTTGGCCTGTAAATCTCCTGAGGAGATTGAAGAGTAAAAATTATGATAACTTATGAATAACTTATAACTGTATGAATGATAAATCTAAAACTGGAATTGAAATGTATTTTTGTTTTGTCACATTTTACTAAAGGTTATTCTACTATGTTCTCTACTAAATACCAGCACTCAATTTTCTGAGTGCCTGCAAGACTTGGAATTTGCCATAAAATTTTTATGTTCTTAGATGTAGGTTACATTTAAATCTTCTTTTTTTTTTTTTTTTTTTTTTAATTTGAGACAGGGTCTCCCTTTGTAGTTCAGGCTGGCCTTCACCTCACTATGCAACACAGGCAAGCCTCGAACTCACAGCAATCTTCCTGCCTCTGTCTCTGGAAGGCTGGGATTACAGGTATGAGCCACCATACCCAGAATTGTGGTATGTGGTTACTGAGGACTGAAGTAGGGACCTTCCACTTGCAAGGCAGATGCCGGAACCACTGAGCTAACTCCCTGGCTTCACTTTAAATTTTATAAGTGGATTCTTCCCCAGTAGATTTTGTTGTTGTTAAGAATCATTGCTTTTAATTTTAGCATTTAAGCTGATTTTTTTTTTTATTGTATAAAACAATATTGAGGATTGAACTTGGGGCCTCCAACATTCAAGGCTAATCCTCTACAAATGAACTGCATCCCACCTTGCTTAACTTTGATACAGCTTTTACCAAGTTGAGGCCAAGATAGGCCTTGAATTTAGAATTCTCCTGTCTTAGTCTTCTGAGTAGTTGAGATTACAAGAGAGTGCACCATCACATCCAGTTGACTTAAAGCTTTTAAAATTGGGGTCCTTGTAAAGTTCGAAGTAGGTATTTTCTAGGACTACTTGTACAGACTCAGATTTTAGACTCTTGTTTGGAGTGAAATGGGCTCTTTACTGTTAAAACCTTCTTCCCAAATTGAAAAAATTCTGTTTTCAGTACAGTGTTCTCCTGGAGTTAAATGTAAAATGAAATACTGTATGTTTTTGCTGATATAATGGATCCTTGAGTTTCAACCAGCCTGACATACAAACAACTTGGGCTATGACCAGAATTTTGGTTTTAACTTAAAAGTCTTGAGTTATGACCAGAAACCTGGCAGCTTGTCCTTCTAGGTGGTCTCAGATACAGATTTTACCCACAAACAGTTACAGAAAGAGCTTTACAACATCGTTTCCTGTGTGAGGTTAGTTGAGAAATTGTAGGCCAGTGTCTCTCTAAGGACATAGAGATCTGTCTTTAAACAAGAGAGAGACTTTGAAGGCTGTGTAGAGGAGCCTGAGCTTCAGGTGATCAACATGAGTTAAAACTAGCCTTGAGAATGAATTGAGTTTGTAAGTCAAAGGTCCACTGTATTTTTTTAAAGGATACTGCTTGTAGATTTAATTCATATATAGTAGTTCTTGACACATCTTTTCTACTAAAAATTACTTTTTTATAGTATTCTGGTTTCTAGCTTAATTCGTTTAATAAATGATTGAGTGCTTTTATGTTCAGATACTGTATTAAGTACTAAGAACATAGCAGTGAATAGGATTGGTAGAGTCTTCCCTTTATGGGAGCGGAAGGAGGGTGGAGGAATACCCCAAATTTGTAAATACAGTGTTCAAAATTTTCAATTAATCTAACATAGTAGTAAATGGCATGCAGAAACAGGATTGAGCAGAAAAGAAGAGCAGGCTGTTATGTTTTGGATGGTTAGGGGAATTTTGTCTGAGGAGATGTTTCTTCAATAAAAACAGAATTTGAAAAGGTCACTATAACTTCCTACCCCCTTTGATTGAAGCTTCATACCAAACTAGTCTTTTTAAATTTAATCTTGAGACAAAGTCTCCCTTAGTCATTGTTGCCAGTCTGGGCTTGAACTTATGGTCCTCGTGCCTCAACCTCCCAGCGAGCCGGGATTGTGCCACCTTGCCCAGCTTACCTTGCCTGTTTCTGGGAGTTGTAGCTTTTTGGGTATAGGGAACAGGAAGTTGAGAAATCCTGCACTGTGAAGACTGGCATCTTCTGAAAGGTCACGGCAGTCTCATCTAGGCAGTTAGGTTTTATTCTGCTGTTTTAAACAGGGAGCTATGCCCTGAGATTGTTCTGGCCACCGTGTGCTTCACCAGGAGCTACATTCCATCAGGCTGGTGAGATGTTGAGATGAATCTTCCCTTCCTCTCCCTTGACTGTTTTGAGAACTCCTGTATGTCCAGAACTCCTGTATCTCTTTTCAGGAGGGACAAAATCCAGAGAAGAAAGGTGCTATAGGAACCTATAAAAAGTGACCTGATGGTCCCCAAGAGAGTTGGGAGAGCTTTAAAACCTTCTTCCCAAATTGTAAAAATTTAGGGCTAGCTGGCAGGGGCAGGAGACAGCTTGGGGTTTTGTGTTCCTGTTCCTCCCTTACAGAAATAACAAGCTATAGAAAGTTGTAATATAGTAACAGTAAATTATAAAAAAGAAATGTCAAGTAGACAATGTACGTGCATATATCACATAACTCCTCACAGTCCCATTGAAATAGTCGCTGTTAACACTGTGTCTAGAATTCTAGATTTTCTTAACTTTTATGAGTAGATTTCCTCCCTTTTTGGAGTTAGTGTAGAGAAGAGAAGTTCCAACTGCTTTGTTTTTGTCTTGAGTGTCTTTCTGTCTCCACAAATGGGGATTTACTTCTGCTTATCATATGCATATTGCTGTGATTTATTTATTTCCCTGTTGTTGGCTATTTGTTCTTTTCCTCAGTATGAACCATGCTGCAAAGGATATGCTTACCATATTTGTATTTTTATAGCCTTGTATTATGTTTCTGTAGGATAAATTCCTAGAACAGAATAGAATTAGGAAGAAATCGGGCATAGTAGCATTTCAGATGAGATCAGGCATGGTGAAGGTGGTGTGACCACAGATAGGAACATTTCAAAATATTCGTAGTTATTACTGTATTCTCCAGGAAGCTGTGAGAGAAGCACCATGTTGTCATCGTAGGTCTGTGGATTTTTAGTTTCTTGGTTGGTTATAGATTCAGATGTCCCTTGTTATCTTCTGGGGACTGGTGTCAGCACAGCCCAGTAATCTCCCAAAATCTGCGTCTGATCAAGCTTCCCACAGAAAGTGCCATTCATACTTGCATAGAACCTGCTCACACCCTCATCTGGGTCACTCAGTACTCTACCTGGTGCGTTGTGGGTTCCATGGAGGTGGTTGTTAAGCAGTTTTGTTTTAAGAATAGGAACAAAGAAAAAATGGTGTGTGTCCAGTACAGATGCACTTAAAAATTCTCTTGACCTGTGGTTGGTTGTCACAGTTATGGTACCCATAACTGTGGCTCTGGGGAAGGCTGTTTTTTTTTCCTTCAGTATTAGAAATTGAACTCAGGATCATACACAAAACATACAGGCAGATACACAGTGCCACTGCCTTATATCCCTTGCTCTTGGAAGACTGTTGTTAATACCCAACCTGTCCTGATTCAAGAGTTTACCATATGGTACTTATATAGAAACTTTTGGGTGAAAACAAGATTTGTCATCTGTAGTTCTCAGTTGTTGCCTTTCTTACCAAACAACTTCGGTGTTACTGCTAAATGCGGGAAGCAAGGTCTCTGGGTAGAGGGATCCACTGCTGAGTCCTGGCTCTGTCACTCAGAAGCAGGATGTGTAAATTTCCTCAGCTTCAGTGGAGGTGGAATTTTTAGCTGGGCCATGCCTGTGAATGTTTCCATGCATGCTTGGGAGGAATGTGTGCTGTGTGTACCACTGCAGACTGCTGCCTCCTAATTAGAGGTGGCCAGTGTTTGTTAGAGGTGGCCATTGTTAGTCAGACTAAGTGAGTTTCTGAAGGAGGCTTGAGAAGAAGACTGTCAGTCAGCCTTACAGTTTTCAGAAGGAGTAAACAATCTATTTGTGTCTGCTTACTTGAAGGCCAGCTTGAGGGGCTTGCTGGTCCTGAAATCTGAGACAGAGGATCAGACTGACTTGGTGTCATTGTGTGAGCAGCTGTGGACCCACAGCAGTTGTCTTAGTGCATTGCTAAAACATTAGGTTATTTGCAGTTAGGTGGTTGTCTCTCCTTTCTTCTGATTGTAAATAAGCTTTGTTTCTGCACCAGAACTGATAATGGCAAATGAATAGAACTTAAACAGATAATGGAATCTGGCCATGTTACCTGTCCCCTGTGTATTCTTAAGTCACTTAGTTTAAAAAAGTAAGGCAGGTATAGTGGCACAAACCTGGAATAGTAGCACTCTGGGAAGGGAAGCCTAGACAGGACCAAATTTGAGTTCAGTGTGGGGAGCTTAGAGATGAAAACAGAGTTTGTCTCAAAATACAAAATTTTAAAAAAGAAGGGTTTGCGATATAGTTCAGTGTATATAGGTCATGAATTCAGTTCCCAGTAAAGGGGTAGAGAAGAGTGGTCAGAAGAGGGGATTTAAAAATCTTTGATTTTTTAATAAAAATTAAATGAGATATCAAGGTTCCATCCCTGGTATTAGAAAAAGTAAATGAGATAGTTAATATGTAGGTATCTAACACAAATTCTCCAAATAAGTTTTCTTTCCTTAATAAGTCTAGCTGGGAGTGGTAGCATAGGCCTGTAATCACAGCACTCAGGAGGCTGAGGCTGAAGGGTTGCTGTGAGCTCAAGGCTAGCTTGTACTACTTAGTGAGACCCTGTCTCAAAGACTAACAAATAAACAGAAAAACAATAAGTCTTTTGCTTTCTTATTTCCATTTCCCCTCATTCTTGGCTTTTGTATAAAATTCACTGTTGTAGAAGTTTATTTGTAATTAGTTTATAACTTATAGAAACTCATATACTACTCTTTTCATACCCTCTGTTCATATTATGTTTCTGGGTTAAGTGCTTTCATTTTAGGTTTATAATTATTTTTCTTCCTACCAGGTGTCACTACTACTTAAGCTGCATCCATGGAGCACATACAGGGTGCTTGGAAGACGATCAGCAACGGTTTTGGACTCAGGGATTCTGTGTTTGACGGCTCCAGCTGCATCTCCCCAACGATCATGCAGCAGTTTGGCTATCAGCGCCGGGCTTCAGATGATGGCAAACTCACAGACTCCTCAAAGACAAGCAGTACCATCCGAGTCTTCCTGCCGAACAAGCAGAGAACAGTGGTATGTGCATGTTCCTCCTGGGAAACTCAGTTTTCATTTGCCTGTAGGAAGCAGTGCTGCGGGCCGGGGATGTAACTCACTGGTGCTGCACCAGCATGGCAAGTGCAAGGTCCTGAGTTTGATTCTCAGAACAGGGAGGGAGGGGTGTGTGTGTGGATCCCATTGATGAACTGGGCAGGCAGAATCTCACCGTCACTTAGGGGCTTTAGAAATTGATTTTTCTATCCCGTTGTGTTATTGTTCCTTCCAAATCCAAACTTCTTCCTACCTTGCGACTGTCCTTCTGTCGTTTCTCTTTGCTTGGAATAGCTTTTCTCAGTCAACATATTTGTATGGGGGGATATTTCTAAGACTTCTTTTGAAAACTTTGTTTAATTCATTTGTTTGTTTTGTTTTTGAGACAGGGTCTTGCTTTGTAGTTCAAACTGGTCTTGAATTCACTATGTAGCCCAGGCTGGCCTTAAACGCATAGCAATCCTCCTGCCTTAGCCTCCCGTGTGGTAGGATGTAGGCATGCACTACCATGCCCAGCTTCCATACTGTTTAATTATCTTTCTGATCTTCCTTTGAGTGCTGAGATAAGAATTATGGTTGTTATGAAATCTGAAGACCGTGTGGCACTTCCCCAGGCTTTTACTGCTTTCCCTATAACCATCTGATGCTAGGTTAGCTGTGTGGATTCATAGAGCCCAGCCCACACTGAGACCCCTCACGGCCTTTCCTCAGCTGAGTTATCTAGACAAGTTACACAGTATTTTGAGCCTCTTTGTCCTAACTTTCATGAAATGCATCTCAGACTTTGTGCAGTTGCAGCTCTAGTTATTTTGTCACTTTTCTGGTCAGCCTTTGATGGCTTTCAGGTTGAGAACCAGTAATGGGTAATGGAGAGGCTTGGTTTCTGCAGCTTGTACCAGGGCTGTAGCAGAGAAAACTGGTCTCTCCTCTGTCAGGTCCTCTCTGGGAGAAGTGACCTGTAGGTACCCTCAGCCGCCTGCTTGTCCTCACACCCCAGGTGGCTTCTCTTACTCGGTGGCTCCAGAAACGATTTGAGGAATTCATTGTGATGAGGGTAGTAAAGAGAAGAAGCAGAAGAAGGATGTCTGATTTTAATAATGTTTGAAGTAGTATTTACTTTTATGTTTTTAACCATATCTGCCTCTTGACCTGCTGCTGGTACTGCTTTTAGTGAGTGACTAGAACTGTGCTTTTAATTGTTTGACCAGCAAGTTAAAAGCAGATTCCTGGGCTTCATTCTAAAATAACTTAAGTGTGGGCCTTGGACACCCTGGGAGGAGAGGCTGAGAGCCTGTTTTCCCGGCTCCTCGTGGACCCTTCCACCAGCATAAGGCACTGGTGCTGGTACTTGTGACGTGGAGACTGACACACACACTGATCTCCTCGTGAGAGCTACCTGTGTATCCTTGCCATTCTTCTTGCTCTCTAGGTCTTGCCATCATGCTTTGGATCTCACTTGTTTTGTCAGAAATTAATGGAATTTTTTGAGGCTGTCACTGCTTTGATTTAAAATACACAGGATATTTTAGGATAGTGATTATCTTTCTGTCATCCAGTTTACACTTTGCTGATGGTGGCACTTGTTTAATCTGTGTTTCCTCACTCTCCTTTGTAATTATTTTGACACATTTATCTGAATTATTTTAGTATATACAAGAAACTTTTAAAGAATATTATTTTTTAAAGTTAGTATTACTTTTAAAAAGCATAGGTAATATATTTATGTGGGATTCTTCCTTAACCCTGGGTTCCGTAAAGGGCTCCTGTAATACCTTCTTGAAAAGTCAGGCGATCTCCTCTGCCTTATTGTTTGCAGCTTTTTCCCTCGCTTTCCCCTGAGGGAAAGAGCACGCTATCCAGAGCAAGGAAGGTGTCCCAATCTCCGGAGGAGCTGTGTTAGTTTGGAAAAAGATCTTTTCTTTCGTTCCAGATATGATCCTTCAGGAGGATGTTCTTCTCTGACTCCCATTCCCCCCTAAATAGAAGGCTAGATTCTTCAACAAGGCTAGATTTTTCTGTACTGTGCTTATTGGGGAGCCCCTCTCCGTGCTTCAGATATTGATTACCAGGCAGATAAATAGCAAGATAGGGCCCTGTGAAACCTTCTTACATTGGCCCTTGCCCATGCTTTCAGTTACTTGGCACTTTCCCTTTAGTCCCTTCCAGTTTTTTCTTCCTCCCAGTTTTATTGTCACTGCTTTGCATCCTGATGTGCCGCCCCATACTGGAGCCTGGTAACCCCTCAGGCCCAGTACCTCTGTGCTGTCATTCAAGCATCTGTCTCTGTCCTAAGCCAGCCAGCGAAGGGCTACAGCGGCTTTTATATGGCTTCTGGTAGCTGAGCAGGACGAGGAACTGTACTGTGGGCTCAGCACTGCACAACTAATTCTGCTCACTTGGAGTGCCTTATTTAAAATGAACTTTCTTAGCTTTGAAAACAAAATGTAGAGTGCTTTTATTGAAACATTGAAAGATTTTAGTTGAAATTTTCTTTGGTACTAGAGCTTGAACTCAGGCCCTTGTGTTTCCAAGGTAGGCATGGTACCATTTGAGCTAAATCCCTGCCTAGTTGAAAAATTCATATAGCTGCTATTAACAGAATACCAGGTAGCTTATTAAAAAAATAGGTATTTTAAAATTATATAATTGTATCATTTTTATTATAGTTCATACTGGCTTGTCTGTCTTCTTGTCTGTCATTTTGTACACATATTGGCAAGTCAAGCATGTTAGAGGTAAACTCAGAGAATCTTACCGTCCTCTTCCAGCCATACTCTCAGATGTTAACAACTAGAGGCACATCTTTCCACACTGTTCATTAATAATCTTAATGTGTATATTATTTTGAAAAACATTTCCCTCCAATATTTCATGGACTGCTCCCCTCCTTCTAGGTAACCCCAGTAAGCTGCACAGTGCGCTACTATGTGGCTCTTCATATTTCATTCAAGCACGCACTTACTACTGGATATTTTTATTCTGTGTGAGCACCTGTGTGTGTACCATTTACCAGCAGTGCTGTCATAAACACACCTTGCGGACCAGTGTGTTTATTCCTTTGCTCCCTCCAGTCGGTACTGCGGCCTGTGTGGTCCTGAAGGTGGCCTTTGTTTGTAGGTCAGTGTGCGGAATGGGATGAGCTTGCACGACTGCCTCATGAAAGCGCTCAAAGTGAGAGGCCTGCAACCAGAGTGCTGTGCAGTGTTCAGACTTCTCCATGAACACAAAGGGTAAGAGCTCATTATTTAGGATGATGATTCCATTCAAACAATTGTGCTAGCTTCGTACAGAGCAGGGCTGGTGAACCTTTTAGGGAATGAGTAACAAACTGCAACCCCAAATCCATGTATTTATTGCAAAGTACCTGCACTGCAATTAACCTGAATACTGAGGTTTTGGTTCATACAAAACCCTACATTATTTAACATCTTTTGTCTTAAGAGAAAAACAAGTGACATGCATGCCATAGGTTCACCACCAGTGCCATAGATTGTTTCTTCTTTGCTGTAAGTCATTTTGCTGATTACTCTCAGGAAATCAGCTCCTGCCATTTACTCTTGCTTATTTTTTAGACCTACTGGAGATTGAACCCAGGCTCTCATATATGCCAAGCACATGCTCTACCCCTGAGCTCCCATTTCCAGCCCCTCTCACTTGTTTTTATTTATCTTCATGTGTGTTGAATCCTTTCTGGTTGAAGCTATGAGGCTAAAAGATAGATACAGGAGAATGTGCTTTGGGGAAGACTCGGCTGATTTCTGATAGTAGCTGTAGGATAGTAGCTCCAGACTAGGAGTAATCCCCCATCATAGCAGAGCTGTCCATAGTTATCTGTCCCCATTTGGGGAGACCTTTACAGAAGGTTCTTTCAGCTTTGCTCTCTTGCAGAAAGTAACAGCTATGTCACTCATCTGCTTCTGTCTTTATGGTTTAGAGAGGTCCTAGGCTGAGAGAACAGCTGAGGCGTGACTATGCTTCAGAGGGTGAGCTTAACTGTGTTCCTTTCTCTCAAGCCAGCCCACAGTGCTCCTTAAGAACCAGAGGTTCTGACACAGTGAAGGCCTTGTTTGATCTTCTCCAAAGCCATGTTGATTTGGAGATGGCCTGGGTTCTGCCTAGGACAGATAGTTCCTGGAACTTGGTCCAAAGTGGCTAGTGTCTCCCGTCCTTCTCTTCATTAGGACAGAACAGTACTTGAGAGAGGCATGAAGTGTCCCAGACCTTGTGCAGGGAATTATATTAAAGGGTGGGTTACTTACTGGGGGTAACAGGAAAAACGGCTTGGATAGGTTGTCTGGAAGGTCATAGGAGAGGCTGGAAGGTGGGATCTGCATTATTCTCCCTTTAACCATGCAGATCCAGTCTTCAGGAAGTTGGCATGCAGGAGACAAGACAGGAAAAGGGAGCCAAGGGATACTCTTTTCTGTCTTGTTTACTTTAGGTGCAGCGAAAGTGGTTCCAGTAAATTTTAAGGCCATTAAGTCTCCTTTTGACTTATATTTGTTTTTATAGATCCTGCAAATAATGACAGATCTGAGTGTGTAATTAATGGCAAAGTGTAGTTGTGATTTTTTTCTATTTTGGCACTGTAGTAATATTTATAATTCCTTTCACAGGATTTGACAATTTTTACAGAATTTTTAATGTCACAAAATCTTCTTTAATATGTATTTACCTTAAAATGAGATTGTTGCTTTTTATGTCTAAGGAAAATTATATTCTTAAAAGCACAAGCTTTAGAGTCCTGTAATCATAGATTCCAGTGTAGGCCCTTTTCTTAACTCCTTAGAACCCCAGATTTTTCATTTTGAGATAGGATGATAATACTTTCTTTTTATAGGTTTGCTGTATGGATACAGATGTGAGTGCTATTTGGCCATGAATTGTATTTAGATAGCACACAATAAAAGGTAACTGTGTTACTCATATTGTACTATCAACTTGCTTTAACATTTCACTTTCATGTTATTTTTTTAAAACCCTCTTTAGTAAAAAAGCACGTTTAGATTGGAATACTGATGCTGCCTCTTTGATTGGAGAAGAACTTCAAGTAGATTTCCTGGATCACGTTCCCTTCACAACACACAACTTTGTAAGTTGCAGAGATCTTGTTCCATGGTGTGTTGAGTGCCTCACTTTGCATGAGAGGAACTTCTGAGAAGTGAGGTAATAAGGATATAGATTGTTGGATTATTTACAGCTGTAGTTGGACTGTTTACATTCCATTAGTCAGAGATACATGCTAATTTGTGTTTATGAATTGTGCAGATTTTGGAAACATGACTCTTTATTTGTATAAACTCTTAGAGATCCAGGAAGAAATGAACTATCTCTAGTCATCTTTCCTTTACTCAGCACAGCTGAGCTCCATATCTTGTTACAGGCTCGGAAGACGTTCCTGAAACTTGCCTTCTGTGACATCTGTCAGAAGTTCCTGCTAAATGGGTTTCGTTGTCAGACTTGTGGCTACAAATTTCATGAGCACTGTAGCACCAAAGTCCCTACCATGTGTGTGGACTGGAGCAACATCAGACAGCTCTTGTAAGACACTGTTGGTCCCCAAATGGAGGGGTGGGCTGTATGGATTCCTTTGTGATGTGGAAACCATCTACATGATAGTTTTGCAACTAGCTGTTTTAGTGTGGCATTAGCATCCATCATCTGTCCAGGGGATGGTGGCATCCTGTGATACAGGGAGGGATGGTCGAAGGATGCGAAAGTCAAAAGGTTTTTCACTTTTTTTCTTGCTAGTGACATGTACTGGGTAGATAGTATACTCTGTTCTGTATTTGGTTGAGAGTGTGCCAATTGGGCCTTATGATACTTAGAAGGAGTAGAAAGTGTAGCTGGGCTGGCCATTGTGGTGCACATCTGTAATCTTAGCATTCTAGGAGGCTGAGGTGGAAGGGTGACATATTGGAGTGTAGTCTAGAGTGACTTAGCAAGACCTTGTTTCAAAATAATTTTAAAAGGACCAAGGGTATAGTTAGTTCACTGGGAAGGTGTCTTGGGTTTTTCAGTCCCTAGTACGTGTAAGTCTCCCCTCTCTTCCCCCATAGTTGGTGCTGTTTACTCCATCTCAAACTGGAGAGGATGTTATTTAGGCCTAAACAGGTTTGAATATAAGGTTTTGAAAGACTCATATTTTCATCAGGAAACATACCAGGTACCAAACTATCTTATACGAAATAGCTTGTTTTATTAAATAATTGAAATTTTACAGTAAAATCACACATTTCAAAATGCCTTTTAAAAACTTACTGTGAAAAGTCAGTTTTATCCTTTACTGAGAGTATCAGAGAAGCCAAGGGAGGTTCTCCTTAGTTGACATGGGACGTCCTTTTTGCATTCATGGTCGTTGGTGTTGGCTGAGCTCAGATAGCAGAGGGCCCCAACTTAGAGCCTAGCAGCTGCACCACCACACTACTTCTGTCATTAGTGACATGCCTGAGTCTTAGTTCACACTCCTGAAAATGGAATATTAGCCTTGTGTGACAGTGCTGAGTGCCCCACCTGGAGGGATGGTACCCGATAATGGTCACCTTTTCCTTTTGTTTAGGGCTCTAGGTGATAAGTCTGGTTTTTCTTCATACTTAGTCTTCTTTGTGTGTTTCTAGAAAAGCCATCTGTCCTGTAGATTATAAAATGCCTCGCTGTAGTTTTAAAATACATTCTTTTTCTATAGCTGGGCATTGCACCAGAGTGTCCTAGAGATGCCTTAGAGACCCGTGTCCATTGCCAGGTCCTGCCACTTGCATCTGCTGTCACCTGGAACCCAGCACTTTGGTGGAAAATCCTTTTCTTCCAGGTGGCCAGAATGCTAGAGAAAGTGTGCTTGTGGAAAGCATCACTCACACCTAGGGTTGGGCAGGGCAGCTAGCCTCTCTGAGTCCCTGTACATCTGTAAACCGGTCTTTCCCTGATTTCTCTTAGGTTGTTTCCAAATTCCACTATTGGTGACAGTGGGGTCCCAGCACTACCTTCTTTGACAATGCGTCGGATGCGAGAGTCTGTTTCCCGGATGCCTGTTAGGTAAATTGTGACCTGTAGCCTTTCTTTTGGAAAGCTGTGTTGGCAAGTGGCGGGGGTTGGAAGCCCAAGTGCAGAGAACAAAAGCTGCTGTCGTTCTTCCTCCATCCTGTGCTGCTTCTTGCATCATAGCCAGATGTGAAATTGTCTCTTTGTGGCCTCGGAGCTCTTACATTCTGGGAAGTGACTTGGACTGAGTCTCTTCTGAGGAGGGTTTACATTCTTTAGTAACTGGCTACTGTGGACAAGCCTGAGAATCTGCCTGCCTTGGTGGCTGAAGAAGAGACTCAGAATGAAGCCCTCTGCTGTGAGTGCTTCTTTCGTTTTGTATTGCTAGAAAAGAAGAATCTAATTAGATCTGCAGTATTACTGCCCTTTAAAAATGCCTGTGAGTTTCCATATAATTTTTCCTTAATGCTGCTTTCCAGCTTCACAAATTATCATCTTTTTCAGGGTTACACATGAATTCAGAAACTTTTGTCAAAAATATCTGTCTGTGGGGCTGGGGATACAGCTCAGGGGTCCTGGCGCCTGTCTTGCAAGCGCAAGGGCCCAGGTTTGATCCTTGGTAATCACATAACAATACTGGGTGTGGAGACTCACCCCAGCAGCAATCAGTACCACATACCACAGTGCTGGGCACGCGTGGTGGCTCAGGCGGCGTGGTGGCTCACGCCTGTAATCCTAGCACTCGGGAGGCAGAGGCAGGAGGATTGCTGTGATGTGAGTTTGAGGGCCAGCCTGAAACAAAGCAAGACCCTGTCTCAGAAAAAAAAAAAAAATTTGTCTGTAATATGTATGTCATCAGGTAACATTTAGTAGCTGCTGTAAAACTACTAGATAAATTGTTGAAGATGGCATTATCTTATAACAAGGAATTTGCTGGGCGTGGTGTTGCATGTCCATAATCTCAGCTCTCCAGTGCGCGGGAGGTTGAGGCAAGAGAATTACTATGAGTTCAAGGCCAGTGTGGATTCTGTAACAAGATCTTGTAAAAAGAACAAGGAATTTGTATTGAAGTGATACATATTTGTGTAGGACTTTCATTTTTTGGATAATTTTAAAAGCACATTAGACTAGAATAGTATGTTTATCTCTGAAAATTAAGAGAAACTAAGTTTTTGAAAGCATACGTAGAGGATTAGTTAGGTGACTTTCCAAGATGATAGAATAATTGCTTTAGTGAAAACTAGCCCTTTGTCCCTTGAATTCATCTGTGTTATCTGAATCTGCTTTTATTTTGTTGTTTTTTTGGTACTAGGGATCAGACTGAGGATATTGTGCTTGCCAGTCAGGCACTGCACTACTGAGCTAAATCTCCAGTTGTGTTACCTGAATGTGAACATAGCTTAAACTAATTTTTAAAGCAGATAATGAAAATATTCTGTTATACTTGGTCTTTTGGTTCTGGAGCTGGAAGCCAGGGCCTCATAAATGTAGGCAGGTGCCCACCACTGAACTGTGCCCCAGCTGCAACTGTTGTGTCTTGCTTGGCCCTGCTGGAGATACAACCCAGGCAGGCAAACACTCCAGTCAGCTGTGTCCCAGCCCTGGGTGTTCTACCTTTTTGTGTGTTTCCAGATGGGTTGGTAGAAGGGGTGGTCATTACATTGGCTGAAAGAAGCCAGTGATTTATTCACAGCAAGGTATTTCAGATTTAGGACCAAGTTGACAGTAATTCCCTTTGTGTTCCAGTTTACGGGAAAACATGTACAGTGGGTACTTGTTGACCTTTTTGCAGAGGCACTCAGCAGTTCTGACCATTACTCCAGAATTTTTTCTAGCACTCTCTGATTTGGTTTCTAAATGAAACTGGGCAGTTTTCAGCTAGGTTAACAGATGGTATTCATTTGGCAAACATTAATTTGTTCTTTGTGCTACTGTAAAAATTCTGTGTATTATGTAGAGCCAATTTATTGGAAAGAATGTATAGTGCATTATTTTCATGTGAATTAAAAATGCATTTGCTAGTATTTTCATCCTCACAAATTTGTGTGCAATAAGGTTGTATAGCTTAGTGGCAAAGTGGTTACCTGGCCTGCAGAAGGCCCTGAATTTGAACCCTATCATTATAAAACAACAACAGTTTACATGCAGAAACAGCTAGATGGAAGAGAATTTTTTAAACAATACATTGAAAGAATGAGACATTTTATGATTCAAGTTTGTCCCCATATATTTTAATGACGTACAGGGAGAGATAAAAGACTGTGCTGATGGGACAGCTTGAGCACCAATCATGGTGTCTTCTTTCTTCCTCTTGTCCAGTTCCCAGCACAGATACTCCACACCCCACGCTTTCACTTTCAACTCCTCCAGTCCCTCCTCCGAAGGCTCCCTCTCTCAGAGGCAGAGGTCGACATCCACACCCAACGTCCATATGGTCAGCACCACACTGCCTGTGGATAGCAGGATGATTGAGGTAAGGGGCTCTGGCGTGGTGATCTGTCTGTCAGTCACTTCGTAGCTGGTCGGGTGAGTTTTGGGTTTCAAAAACAATCAAGATTGTTGCAGCATTTTCTCAGGCCCGTCATCTTAAAATATTTTTTATTTTTGTTCAAAATATCTGTAGGCTGTCAGAATATCAAGTTACTATATTATCTAAGTAGAGAACTAAACTTCCTGAGGAAGTGTTCATAGTTGAACTCATTTTTCCCAAGTCAGACTGGAATAGTCCTTCATTGAGATACTTTCTGCAGTAGAGTCTAAATAGTAGTTTCACTCTGGTGTGGGGAAAAAAGCAGTGATGGACAGGTACAGATTCTGTAGAAGACTTTTAAGTGACCCTATTCAGAAATGAAAGGGTGGAGTCCTTGGAGTTAAATAATAAACAGGTATGGAAGTGCCCAGAGCTTGTGTTCTCAGACTAACCTTTTCTTTTCTTGGCTTTTTGGTATGTTCTATTTGTTTTCTACTTCATCTTTAATAATAACTGAATGTACTTAAACTACTTCCTTTGTTCTTTATTCTCCTTTGTTTCTCATTGCTTTGGACTAGAATAACAGCCTGAATGCTTCTCCCAGGGCGTGGTCCAGAGGATTTTGTGTGAGGGGAAGAGTAGGTATTTTTTCTTCATGCCTTTG
The DNA here is from genome assembly GCA_004026965.1 of Petromus typicus. NCBI lineage: Eukaryota > Metazoa > Chordata > Mammalia > Rodentia > Petromuridae > Petromus > Petromus typicus. The sequence goes on along the minus strand of PVIR01010795.1, from coordinate 4,352 downwards.
TTTCCTTGTCATTAACAGGATTGCTAAGACTTGTTACTTACTTGGCACTCAAACATCAGCAGCATTCTGTCCCTGTGCTAGAGCCCAGGATTATGGTCACTGTGCCCTGGAAAGTCCTTAGTGACAAGCTGATCAGAAACAACTGCTTGCTTTGCACTTAGAATTATTCCTTGAAAACATTCGAACGTTTGTCACCTCGGGCACGGTTTATCTGCTCAGCCTGCAAATCACTGTGTCACACTTGTCCTGTCACCAAGAGGAGGCCATTTATAGGCTGTGATTTTAATTCTGTTTTGTCACTATGATCCTAGTGATAATATATAGTAATAAATACATTTTTTTCTATTACATTGTTTCTCCATAAGCACTTTTAATACTTGGAGCATTAAAATTCAAGATACTTCAGTTATTATTATAGAATAAATGTTAAGCTTATTAATTCTTAAAATCACACATGGTTCAGCTCTTGTTTGGATGGTACTGGGCTTTGAATTCAGTGGTCTTCCACTGAGCTATACCCCAGCACTTTTTATTTCCAGACAGGGACTTGCTAAGTTGCCAGGCTGGCCTTAAAATTGTAGTTGTCCTGCCTCAGCCTCCTGAGTAGCTGGGATTTCAGGCCTGTGCCACTATATACAGTATGATCTAGCATTTTTAACCTCATTTTTTTTAAGCATTTTTAATTCTTCTAAACTAATATTTAGATTCCAGAACCATAGAAAAATCCCTTCTAGGATAAGCCTATCCAAATGTAATCACAGTGAAGTAAAATATGAGCTACTTAATGAATACAGGGAGAAAATCACTGTGACGTGAAAGGACAAATCTGTATACATAGAAATATAATTCTGGTTAATAAAAATGTCTTTCTGTGCTTTGACTAAAAATGAACAGAGTAGTTGGCTAATTAAGCTATCACTGCTGAATATTCTATTGAAGTCCAAGTTATATTTGGCCAGTGTTTTGCCTTGTTAGCAGTTACTCTGCCATACCTAAAGCCCTCGATATCTGGTACTTCCTCCTTCCCAAGTAGGCAAGGTGGGTGCTGAGCCAGCCAGGGCAGGAAGCAGAACCAGGCTTCTTTGCTAGTGCAAAGTATGCCTGGCAGGAGAGAAAGGCATGTGTTTCATGGTGGTTGTCTCTTGTGGAGCTGTTGTGGACTAGGTCATTCTAGCTCCAGGTATGTGGATCAAACATCTCGTCTATACTAGCATTTCTGAAAGCAAAGTGCACAGGACTTCCTAGAAAGATGCCCTTTTTGAGGGTAAGAGACATGTGATTTTATATTATTTCGTTGTAAATTCCATTCCCGGGGATGATTTTAATATTAGAATCTAGGTTTAAACTGTTCTCTGAATAGTTCTCAGTGAGTGTGCACAGTGGCCTAATGTCGCGATCGCCCTGTGGTATGATGTGGCATACAGTGGCCATTGCACAGGCCCATCCCATGCTTAATGCTGTCTGGTTGTTTTGGGGACCCTGGCCACAGCTCTTGGCCTGTTCATTGTTTCCTTGCATGTAAAATAGATGTTTTGGACCAGAAGACTCATGACCCATCACGTTTCCCATGATTCCAGTCTTGAGAGAAGTCATGGTGTGTGCCCTGGCTGACTACACCTTCTGGCTGAATTCTCCTCTAAGTGCAGGAAGAGAGAGCTCGGCATGAAATACAATTGCCTCCCTTCCTGAGACTCAGAACCTAGGCAGGGGCTCACTGACAGTGGGATGCCAGCCTTCTAGAAAGAGTGCATTTTGTGTGCATTATTTTGTCTGTGAAAAAGAATGTGGTTTCTGTTGGATATGAAAGATTAATGCCAGGCCTCCTAGTGGTTAAAAGCCAATCTCGGAGAAGTTGGCCTCCAGCATTTGGTGAATGTAATTGAGGGAAATGGATTAGTGTATGGGATTAGACTTTGTGTGTGCTGGAGCTTTTATGGTCCACTTTGCTTCTGTTTATCATTCCTGCTCCTTTTTTGGCTCCCAATGTGACTTGCTTTCCCTTTCTGTTTCAGGATGCGATTCGAAGTCACAGCGAATCAGGTATTTTTCCATAGTCATTTAGCAAACAGTAATGGACTTTTCTTTCTATGCTGTGTATCTCCTGTGGGCATATGCACATGTGGACTCTGTTTGTCTTATCCATTAAGCCTCCCCATCAGCCCTGTCCAGCAGCCCCAACAACCTGAGCCCGACAGGTTGGTCGCAGCCCAAAACCCCTGTGCCGGCACAGAGAGAGCGTGCTCCCGGACCTGGCACACAGGAGAAGAACAAAATTGTGAGTGTGGCCTACAGTGCTTCTTGCTGTGAGCGCTCGTGTTGGAAATGAGAGTGTTCTTCCTTATTCTGGGACAGGACTCTAATAAAATATGCTTAATGAATACGATTATAAATCTTAGTGCCCTTTTCATCATACTTGGTTGGGAAACCTGCCAGAAGCCCCAGGCTAAATGGCATTTTTCTTCAGGACATAAAAGAGAATTATGTTTACTGTCTTTAAAGATGTGAGAATGGGTGGGATTGGATTGACCTTTGCCTCAAGGCCTACTTTCCAATAGTCTGTTGCCTTCTGCAGAGCTTGTTAATCATCTCCCTTTATTCCAGAGGCCTCGAGGACAGAGAGATTCAAGTTACTACTGGGAAATAGAAGCCAGTGAAGTGATGCTATCCACCCGGATTGGGTCAGGCTCCTTTGGAACTGTCTATAAGGGAAAGTGGCATGGTAAGTGGAGGCCTCCAGGGGCTATGGGCTCAGGGCAGGCGGGTACAGTCTAGAGAGGCTTCAAATCAGTGCTGTATGGGGCCTGGGCCACCTCTGAGGATGTTCCTTGATATCTCTTTGAAATGTCACAGTGTCGGCCCGAGGTACCTCAGTTTTGGGGACAGTTAGAAATTAGTGTACAAGAGTTGAGCGCTGGTCACATGCTGAGAACTAAATCCAGTTTGCTCAGAAGACCTGCTGGAAAACACCTGCTGCAGGCAATGGGCAAATGGATTCTAGAAACTCAGACGTGGAAAGAACCTTACAGGATATGGCATGTGGCAAGTGAGTCTGGAGAGAGAGAGTTCAGCTGCCCCTATGGGATGGCTGGGCCTCTGGAGGGAGCTGCTGCTTCTGGGCCTCGTGGTCAGTTGTGGGTGTCCTGGCAGGCAGGCATGTGCAGACTTGCTTCTTGGTGGAGTGTGAGCACTTGTGCTTCAATGAAGATGTTTTGTCACTGGAAGGAAGGTGTTATTTTAACTTTTAGTTACAGCTTGTATGTTTTGGCAACGTTGAGTATTTTGGCAATATACTTACCATTTCTGTGTCAGGGTTTTTAATGTCTCTGGCTTTATTTAGGATGTTAGCAAATACAAGCAATATTTTCTTGGAAATACTGCATGTTTCCAAAAGTCATCTCTTCTAAATTCAGATTCTAATCTAGCAAAATACTAGGTTCTTATGTTTCTACTGTGGATACCATGACAGCTGTCTTTATAGATAAATGGGGAAAGTGGAGAGGAGTTTAGGAGCTTCATGGGAATGTAGTGTTGCAATGGATGACGCAGAATTCAGGAACTCTGCACTGTCCTGAGTGGACACAGCTCTTGGCCCTTGTTTACAGTCAGCTGAGAAATTCTGGTCCTTAATGGCACAGAGTTGAACATAGATAACCTTTTCTAGGCTTTCTTTCCCTTTGAAACACGTGTCTGAGTTACTGTCTCCCTGAGAAGTGACACAATTGCAGAGTATTTGAGACAGCCTGCACCTGTGGGGGCCTCAGGAAGGAATGGCACATGTCAGCAGCAGGGCTTGTAGTTGTATCATGACTTCCTAGGAGCTGGAGCATCGGGAGCATAGGCATTGTGTGTGGTGTCCCCATTAGAGCAGATGGTCTTTTTTATGCCATAGTTCAAAGGCCTTAGCTCAAAGCTGATAGATGCAGTTCAAATTGTGCCCTATTTTAATTTTCTTTGGGTGGAGCACTTTTATTTGGGGCTTCATAGTTTTCAAGGCCTTCGTTACTAGCACTCCTTGCCGGCTTGTATCTTGCCCACTGTGTGATCTCTTAAACTTAGTGGAAGAGGTATTGTAGGCCTTTACTGAGCAAGGAACAGTGTGAACCAGGAAGAATGGGCTGCCAAAGAAGTAGACATTTCTAGTCTGAGAGTTTTGTGCTTTCTGTGTATGTGTCTTAATTTTCATTTACAATATAACGTTCTATTCAGTGTTTTTAAAATGGCAACTTAGGATTTGCAGTTCAGAAATGTTGGAACTCAGCTCAGCAGCTATGGAAGCAAGTGGAGAGGTTCGGAGCAGTGGAGACAGAGGCTCAGCTCAAGACGGGAGCCCATCCCTGTGAAGGAGGCCCGTG